>SMSR01013496.1:56737-137363 GCA_019453355.1 Ceratina japonica | reverse complement strand
CCGTACGTTTACATACAAAAACGAAAAAGAATTGTATACTTCGTCTAGGATACTATTTTATCGGTAATGTAAAGATGATTCGTCGGTAACGTGCAAGATCACGTGGTCGGCTCACCACCGACGAGTGTTTTGCTATCTGTTTCTTACTGTACTGGCCACATGTTCTAGAGGGCGCCGAAAATTGCCGACTTTTTCGTGCGACACAAAGTCCCATAAGGCTGCCACTCTTTAAGAGTCTCTCCTCGGTGCTAATGGTGTAGGCTAGACGAACCGTGTTCATGAGCCTTTTGTATCTTATACAATAAACTGGTTTCTATTCTATTCTCTTAGTCGGAAACATTCACGCGACGTATTCATATAAATTTCGATTTCCTGACAAAAAATGACGTATATGGACAGAGTAACAAAGACATTGAATAACAAACTACTTGCAGCATCATCCGTGCAGAATGAGATGACGAGAGAGTATAAAGCATTGCGGTCGGACGAAGAGCAGATAAAGTACACTCTGAACTTTATGATAAAGTACGAAATAATTCCTGAGGAACACGATTTTACCCCTTATTTACCACGTATTTTACCCCTTTTCGCCCCTTTAGGGTATGACTGGAATAAAATGTTTTTTATAGGTATAGATATACTGGTAGACATATGAGAAATCTGGATTTTAATTTTATAAAGATTTCATGATAATAATAGCGTTATTGTTCTTTTTTTATATCTTAACCCTTTGCACTCCTTTGTCGACTCAACATTTTTTAATTTTTATAATATAATTTTCATTTTAATTGTTATTTTAAATATTCACATTTATTGAATAAAATGTCCTTGTTTCTTTTACCTCTCCACAAATTCTTTATTTCTCTTTCAATTTTAACATCGAGGAATTGAGACGATCAACTTTTCGATACCGAAATTATTGATTAATGTTCTATACATTTGAATGCTCTTTATAACTTTTCATATCACTATTTTTGCTATACTGATCAAATATATATTTGAATACTTACAACAATGCAAATATTGTATCAAGGCTTCAGATCAAGTATTGAAGATGTTCAAAATTTTGCATTGTGAATTTTGTTATACGCAACATCGATTACCACGTAATTACTATCGTAAACTAAATTTTACAGATGTATCAAGAATAAAAATGAAAAAATTTAAATAAAAGGATATATGCAGGCCACAAAGATTGATACAATTATATCTGCTTTCAACCCGATATAGTTATATCAATGTTCCCTTACGATCATAATTACACGGCCTTCTATAAACTGTTGCCTTTTATAGAAGTCTGTGTAATTGTGTACATAAGCAGTTCGTTCTCGAATACNACCCGATATAGTTATATCAATGTTCCCTTACGATCATAATTACACGGCCTACTATAAACTGTTGCCTTTTATAGAAGTCTGTGTAATTGTGTACATAAGCAGTTCGTTCTCGAATACAGTTCATCGAATCACATATGTTTTTCGTTCAAGCTTGCGATATCTTTTCTGAAGCAAAGAGTGTCTACGTACATCTTGTAGAGGAAGGAAAGAGTTTCTCCGGTATTATTTATATTATATATGTATATATAAATAATACTAAAATATATGTACACGCACGTATATCGCATTAATAATATTTTCATCACTTTTCTAATCCACTAAATGTTAAACCTAAATTCCAATTCCTGACAATTTTTCAATTTTTTTCTCGTGTCTTNCAGTTCATCGAATCACATATGTTTTTCGTTCAAGCTTGCGATATCTTTTCTGAAGCAAAGAGTGTCTACGTACATCTTGTAGAGGAAGGAAAGAGTTTCTCCGGTATTATTTATATTATATATGTATATATAAATAATACTAAAATATATGTACACGCACGTATATCGCATTAATAATATTTTCATCACTTTTCTAATCCACTAAATGTTAAACCTAAATTCCAATTCCTGACAATTTTTCAATTTTTTTCTCGTGTCTTGAAGCACAAAACTCGATCGAATTTCAACACTCCGTGAACAGTTTTACAAGCTTCGCTTCGTACTTCCCGGAAAAATAATCGAACGGTATCGCTAAGATTAAAAAACATGGGCTAGGTATTTACAAGTCAATTTTAATTAAGACTCGGGTTCTGTCCGACGTCCCACTGAATTTCGATTCTGGGCCACTTTGTTTGGAGTACCGTTAACATAGGATTACTTTCCATGATACCTCTGACAGTACACTCCAGCAACACTGCCTGGCCTTTATGATAGACCACTTTATTATCCATATTGCTGTGCCGGAGACCATTATAATGAAATAAGGGAAACGTGTCTGGACAAGTTCGCGATTCCTCGGGGAAGAACTCCTCCATGAAGTTGGTACGCAATATAATTCCCAAATTTTCATTGTCCAACTTCTTCTTCATTACATTTACACTGTAATAAATAATAATTTATTAAACGACCAGAGGCACTCCACGTACACATACAACGTCACTTATGCTCACTATTCTGTATCTGTAACCAATCCAAGTTCTGCGAGGACATCTTGCAGCGAATTAACTGGAACAAAGTTATTTCCCTCGGGATCGAATTTTCTAAAAACTCTCTTCGCTTGATCTGCAGGCGTCTCGGGATGCACCAGCCTTTTCTCAGTCGAAAACAGGACAGTTAAATGTGTTTCCGACCCCAGTACCCAAACAGGATGAGACGGAGACTTCAAAAACGATCCTACTTCGCAGTAACATAAATGTTCGAGGAGCGCGAGAAATCCTATTTGATTCTGCTTGTCTATCCCACGCAATTCTGAAATGGAAAAAGTGATCACGCGATCTACTTCACAAGACGTCTGAATGTACCGCAACATTCGATTAGTTGAACTACGTAAACTGTACGAAATATCATACTGAGGCCTCCAATGTCTTGATCGTGGTCCCAGACATGACTAACTGCTCTTCCCGTGAGCATTAAATTTATGAGACTCTGATTTCCGTAGCCATACGTCGGGTCAATCATTGATTCTAAAGGATCCGACATTTCACAACGAATTTTAGCGAATCCCCTCGTAACAATTACACTGTAGAGAAACAGTAAAATACCATAGTGATCCTTTAACATCTCCGTCCTCTCGAGCAAAAATTCTTCCAGGTGCTCGGTGGTATTCGTTGTAAATAATCTGTAACAAGCGTGTGGTGCTATAATAAATACCAGAGCTCCGAGAGCCGATGTTCATTTTCCAAAAGATAATGCGATATCAATAGTACAATGGAACGTAACGTAGTAATTTTCTTACCTCAACTGAGAGTGGAAAACGTCGGAATCGGGGATTTTGCATTCCTCGTTTACGTCCATTAATAATATGTCGTTACTCTGCCTTCGTTTTTCATTCTCTTGTATGCTTATTTCTTCTTCACGATTCTGAATCTCTGTCTCCTTCCTTTCCCATTTTGCATTTTTTACAGTTTCTTCGTTCGACGACGCGCAGTCCATGAACACCACGTAAAACTTTGGGACTTTCTCCTCCACAGCTTGCTTCAAAATTTCTATCAGTGCCCGCACGAGCAGTTGACAGCACACGTCCGAATTGATATTTTTCCACGTCGAAATGTCGGCTTCAGAAAGCAATTCCTTTAAAATGAATGCCTGGACCGGAGCTATCACAGCGCAAGGGCCGCCTTCTGTTTGCACTAATGCCGTCGGTTCGTCAGGACTGAAATAAAAACCTAAAAAATATTGGTATTATCATTTTTTGTTTTACTAGATACTCTGTATTTCTTTAAGACGAATGACGAATTTTTCATTGAGCTCGATTCGTTCCAAAAGCATCGGAGAGTCCATATTATTGTTTATCAGATTTCTGAGGAATATTATTTCAGAGATAGTCCACAGACGTCTTAAGAACTTATGTTGTATACTTTCAAGAATATTGCGATGCAGTCCAAGCCTAGGTGACCAGACGATTGATGCGTATTAAAGATACTTAACTAATAAGAGGAGGAGGAGGAGGAAGAGGATAGTGGAGACAACCAGGAAAGAAATGGGAGGTTGAAATCACCGGTTAGGATAATGGTAGAAGAAGGGAATTTAGAATATAGATGAGAAATGCTGTCAATATATATATGGAAGTGAGTCTGAATTATTCGCTAAAAACGATTTTCAACTAAAATTTTACCTTGAGCCCATCGTTTAAAAACCTCTTCTTTTACGATATTGCCCCAGAGCAATGTTCTAATGGAATGTATGAACTCATCGTCGCACTGAACAACATTCTCAGCCATTATCCACACGTTTTCTTCGATTAACAGATCATTAAGCTGTGTCACACGGATACGAATTATTTTGAAGTAATCATAACATTCTTCGAAAAATCTGTCGAAACGTATTATTTTCGTTGTTCCTTACAAGAAGTACTACTATATGGATAACCTATTTTACGAATGAAACAATCACACAGAATGACACAGAACTATGCCATTTTGATCATCGACTGTGAGCATCATCTGAAAACGGCATCGATGAAGACACAAGCACGAGAAATTATTCGAAAAGAAATAGGGACAAGGCGGCGCTATTTTTCCCTCCGTTTAATTATAGGATTTTCAATTCACTTAAAATTCTGTCTAGGTAACAGTTAAACGAATACTTCTGTTTAAATACTATTCCTCTGATTCTTAGGATTCTACGAGGAACACTTTATTCTAAGCGATCAATTATATTTATAGCGATTTTTTAAATGAAAAAGGCAATGTCCTATTTGGATGGCGTGGGACGGTCGATCAGACTCTGCGTAGAACGTGTCTGACCATCTATGCTTAGTACGTTTCATGCGCCAAACGAAAGGCGGTTGTTTACAGCAAATATGCTTTCAAACTGAAGTGTATTTATATTCATCATACAGTAGTTGTGTCACAGAATCTGATAGAGGAGATCTGTAAAACATTTAATTTCCACTAATTGGCTTTTGAATGACATAAAGCACTATGGAGACATTACTGCCATCGGAAATAGCTCGATTGGTTCTAGGTAAGCTCGGAAATGTCTTCAGCGTCGTATTCTAATAACCTGCCATTCGTTACAATGTAAATACGGTCCTTTCTTAAAAAGTTCTATTGAAGCTTTTATGGTATGAATAGAAACTCCGTGTACGCATTGTTTTATTACTTGAGAAATCGTGTATATTGACTAGAATTTGATTGACGAAACAAAATGTCTGTACTATTAAGAATTAAACTTTATACCTAGGACCATGTACCTGTATTTTTTATTATAAAATCTCGAAATGTTTTGAAGCTCGTTTGCCTCTGTTATCAATTGTTATCTTCTGCCCGAACAACTCTCCGATTCATCTTATTGAAAAATGTGTTTTAGGATACTTGGAGGCTGAGAAATGCGTCGAGGTTGCTAAAATGTTTTTAGAGACCAGTATACACTTGCAAGAATGCCGTATAGTTGCGTCAAATGGGAAACGGTTCTCTACTACGGTCAATGGAATGGGTTTGGTCGATATTCTCGAGAAGTATTTTGCAATCATAGGAATTGGTAATAATTAATCATTGAGAATGCAATGGGAATATAAAATTTACTCCTATACGAACGATTCTGATGTATGTTCACAGTACGGGAACACGTCAACAAAATTACCGATTGCGAGCAGTTGAAGCACTGCGGGGATGTACTGGAACAATTAAGATTTTTAATCGAGGAGACTCGTGGTCAACGTTTCGTCGTGAACATCAATGTTCCTTCACAGAACAGTACTCAATCGAGCAACAGTTCTCCCATGTTGTCCGGGAACGTACGTAAAAGGCGTCACAGTAACAGCGACCGCGACCGATGCAAACGTCCTAAAATTATGTCTAGCTCGTCGCAGTTGCAAATGTTGTCCTCTACCGACGGTACGGTTTACATATTTATACGTAACAGATTGTTAAACGCGTTCTGAACTCTTCTTTGTTCTTACAGTGGCTGCTTTCGACAACTTGGACGTGACTCCGCTGAAGAGTTTACCTGGTTACGTGGATGTGTTCGAACGGTCCCGGTTTGCCAGTGAGTCTAAGAAAAGCACGTCGAACAATTCTTTTCAGCAAGGTTTGTTTAAACTGAAGCCAGCGTATCCAACCGTGTGAAACTTGACGACTGAATTTTAATCAGATGACGTTCCTGACGCTGGTAACGCGGCGGAAAATTTATATACGGGGAACAGTGTAAAGGATTTGGATAAGCCTGTCAAATGTACCGCGGCGACTAACACGGAAGAATTACTGAATTTTTCGTGCGTGGAGGTACAGACTAGTCCGNGTTCTAATGGAATGTATGAACTCATCGTCGCACTGAACAACATTCTCAGCCATTATCCACACGTTTTCTTCGATTAACAGATCATTAAGCTGTGTCACACGGATACGAATTATTTTGAAGTAATCATAACATTCTTCGAAAAATCTGTCGAAACGTATTATTTTCGTTGTTCCTTACAAGAAGTACTACTATATGGATAACCTATTTTACGAATGAAACAATCACACAGAATGACACAGAACTATGCCATTTTGATCATCGACTGTGAGCATCATCTGAAAACGGCATCGATGAAGACACAAGCACGAGAAATTATTCGAAAAGAAATAGGGACAAGGCGGCGCTATTTTTCCCTCCGTTTAATTATAGGATTTTCAATTCACTTAAAATTCTGTCTAGGTAACAGTTAAACGAATACTTCTGTTTAAATACTATTCCTCTGATTCTTAGGATTCTACGAGGAACACTTTATTCTAAGCGATCAATTATATTTATAGCGATTTTTTAAATGAAAAAGGCAATGTCCTATTTGGATGGCGTGGGACGGTCGATCAGACTCTGCGTAGAACGTGTCTGACCATCTATGCTTAGTACGTTTCATGCGCCAAACGAAAGGCGGTTGTTTACAGCAAATATGCTTTCAAACTGAAGTGTATTTATATTCATCATACAGTAGTTGTGTCACAGAATCTGATAGAGGAGATCTGTAAAACATTTAATTTCCACTAATTGGCTTTTGAATGACATAAAGCACTATGGAGACATTACTGCCATCGGAAATAGCTCGATTGGTTCTAGGTAAGCTCGGAAATGTCTTCAGCGTCGTATTCTAATAACCTGCCATTCGTTACAATGTAAATACGGTCCTTTCTTAAAAAGTTCTATTGAAGCTTTTATGGTATGAATAGAAACTCCGTGTACGCATTGTTTTATTACTTGAGAAATCGTGTATATTGACTAGAATTTGATTGACGAAACAAAATGTCTGTACTATTAAGAATTAAACTTTATACCTAGGACCATGTACCTGTATTTTTTATTATAAAATCTCGAAATGTTTTGAAGCTCGTTTGCCTCTGTTATCAATTGTTATCTTCTGCCCGAACAACTCTCCGATTCATCTTATTGAAAAATGTGTTTTAGGATACTTGGAGGCTGAGAAATGCGTCGAGGTTGCTAAAATGTTTTTAGAGACCAGTATACACTTGCAAGAATGCCGTATAGTTGCGTCAAATGGGAAACGGTTCTCTACTACGGTCAATGGAATGGGTTTGGTCGATATTCTCGAGAAGTATTTTGCAATCATAGGAATTGGTAATAATTAATCATTGAGAATGCAATGGGAATATAAAATTTACTCCTATACGAACGATTCTGATGTATGTTCACAGTACGGGAACACGTCAACAAAATTACCGATTGCGAGCAGTTGAAGCACTGCGGGGATGTACTGGAACAATTAAGATTTTTAATCGAGGAGACTCGCGGTCAACGTTTCGTCGTGAACATCAATGTTCCTTCACAGAACAGTACTCAATCGAGCAACAGTTCTCCCATGTTGTCCGGGAACGTACGTAAAAGGCGTCACAGTAACAGCGATCGCGACCGATGCAAACGTCCTAAAATTATGTCTAGCTCGTCGCAGTTGCAAATGTTGTCCTCTACCGACGGTACGGTTTATATATTTATTCGTAACAGATTGTTAAACGCGTTCTGAACTCTTCTTTGTTCTTACAGTGGCTGTTTTCGACAACTTGGACGTGACTCCGCTGAAGAGTTTACCTGGTTACGTGGACGTGTTCGAACGGTCCCGGTTTGCCAGTGAGTCTAAGAAAAGCACGTTGAACAATTCTTTTCAGCAAGGTTTGTTTAAACTGAAGCCAGCGTATCCAACCGTGTGAAACTTGACAACTGAATTTTAATCAGATGACGTTCCTGACGCTGGTAACGCGGCGGAAAATGTATATACGGGGAGCAGTGTAAAGGATTCGGATAAGCTTGTCAAATGTACCGCGGCGACTAACACGGAAGAATTACTGAATTTTTCGTGCGTGGAGGTACAGACTAGTCCATACGATACCCCAGAATCTGGATCAGAGACCAACGACGAGCCGATCGAAAACTTGAGTGTAAGCAAATTTTTTGATCGAGATTAATTAGCTTTACTATGCGTTCAAGAATTCGTAATATTATAGTTGTTGACCAAAGAGCTGTTGAACCGTACAGAGCTGCAGGAACGAATCGCTGAGAATATAAACAAGGCAATACTCCCGACGGATACGTCTTTAAAGGAGGATGCAATGGTGAACGGTGAAGCCAACACGTCTATCGTGACAGAACTGAACAACGCGATCAAGTCGATCGTAGAGGAGACCGAGTCCGATCCGATATTTGAAAAGTTCCTCGACGAGATTATCGGACCGTACGTAAAGCCCGATGCAAGCCCCGGCGTCGGCGTCGAAGATGGCGAAAGTAAACCGAAATCTCATATCGAGTCGAAAGAGTCCGAAACGATTTCGAATAATGACTTGTCTGAGAGAGGACCTACAGTATTAGACGGTAAGCAATTAGCCGAGAGAGGGACGACGGTACCTCTGAAACACAGGCTCCGCAGTTCTTCGAAGCTGCAGAACGTTCGAAACGAAGACGAACAACGAGTTGGAGACAAAGACTGCACGACTTTGGAAGACATAAACGCCGCCGCGATATTAAGCATAATAAACGTGAATAGTATTAGTAACAAATCGACGAACGAGAAGAAACCAGANAGAACGTTCGAAACGAAGACGAACAACGAGTTGGAGACAAAGACTGCACGACTTTGGAAGACATAAACGCCGCCGCGATATTGAGCATAATAAACGTGAATAGTATTAGTAACAAATCGACGAACGAGAAGAAACCAGAAGACTGTACGAAAGAAACTGTGCCGTCGGATGTTCACTCGTCGCTCGACGAGATCGAGAAGAGGTTGCCGGCGTTGCAAGATCCGGTTCGAGACAAAGGTGAAGAACGGTCTGAAAGAGTGATGATCGGAGTCGATCGCAAAGAAGACGCTACTGTTGTTAAAAAAGTTGAGAATACCGAAACAGGGCCGCCGAAGGTCAGAAGGACGTACACAAAGAAAGCGCAGCCCGTTAAACACGTTCAACAGGTGCAACAGGGAGGAGAGATAGCGGTTCCGACGTTAGTACTGGCTCCGAAGAGCGTCGTACTGCCGACGAATTCTTTCAGGCCTGTCGGTAGTAGTTCGCGGCTGGTTCCCATCGCCCCGAAAGATCCTAACATGCCGCCGAGAAATTTAATGGAAAAAATGTATCTGACGACGGTGAACGTTGCGCAAAAGGTATCGTCGCCGTTCGTGCACAGCCGTCCGATCGTCGCGCCAGAGAACTTGATTTCTTGTATGATAACGATGGCGTCCACGACGACGACGACGAGAACGTTGACCGGCACGAGGACGGAAACGTGCCAACGGAGCAACGACAAAGCGAGCATCGACAAGGATACTGCTGGCGCGTCCGTTCGTACCGAGACGTTCGCCGGTAGCTCGGTCGCGAATTCGACGACGTTCGGTAAGTCGATCAACGGGGAAACGATAACTCTGTACGGTGACGAGAACAACGTGAAAACATTGTTAGACGGTACGAGCGTGCCTTCGATAAATATAGAAGAAAATATCAGCATATCCGGTTCCGGATTATCGCCTTACCTAAAGTTTAATTGCAGCAAGAGTAATCAAAATCAGAGTTTGTCGGACATCGACCTGACGCCCGCTAATCATCGAGACGACGTAACAACGGCTGCGCCGGTGACGGACGACGACGTCCTCAAGAACCAGAGATCCACGAGTTCGTCGACTCCGCGAAGAAAGGACAGTCACATAAGAGCTCTCGACTTTGACACTCCGACGAAGACGTCCGACGAAGCGATCGACGAAATCGGAACGTCCTCTTCCAAGACGTCGTCCGCGACACACGTGAAATCTGTGTGCTGCGCGTCTCTGCTCGAGTCACCGCCGCACTCAAACGTCACGGTGAGCATGCACAAACTTCCTTGTACGCTACCAGTGTCGGCAAAGAGTTCCGTGGTCAAGCTCACTGGTGACTGCGGGAAACAGAATGGTCCGGATAATTCGATCGCGAGCGATGTTCCTGCTCGCCCGAACGACAACGACCCTCCTCCTACTGAGAACATCAAGGATTCCAAATTCAAGCCACGCGCATCGTCGACGAAACTTTCTAAATCTACTTGGGACGCAGATTTGCGAATGGCTTTGACAGCTGCTGCCGACAACAAGACTGTTCAACAGAAGAAGACGTCTGGCAATAATGCGAAGACAGATTCTGCGAAAACTGCGAAATTAAATAAAGTCGGCACGGTTAAAAAGAATAAAAGTAATGTCTGCGGATCGAGAGCGAAAAATTTGGTCTCGAAGGAGGGATCGTCTACCGTGGGAAACACGTCTCCTGAAAAGAAGGTAGTAGAGAACAGTGTTCCCGATGCAAAGAAAAACGATAATACACAGGTATCGAGTAAAGATGTCAATGAAGAAAAGGATGCTAACGATAAATTGCCAGTGGCCAAGAAGGTGGTGGTCGATAATCTGCCGCAAGAAAAGAAGATCGTAAAGAAGTATGCTCAAATAAAAACGTTAAAGATTAACTTGAAGAAGAAGGATAGCAAACTTCGAACCGACGATAAACCGTGCGGAAAGGACGAGGTTTTTGTAAACTGTCCGGAATCTATTAAGACTCTCGCCTCTTCGGACATCGATCAACAGTTGTTACAATTGACAAACTTGAACGAGTTAGGTACGCCGAGAAAATTAGGAAACCCGAACGATTTGCCACCGACGCCGAGATTGCTCAGCCCGACCAGCAATATTACTATAATACCGTACACAAAATGTAACGAAGACTCGAACAGAGTGCGTAGTAGTTTCATCAACACACCGGAATTTCCGACGACGCCCGGCGTCAACTTGACGCTGACTCCAAAAATTGCAGGTGAAATCACTATGGACGACGTGGAAAATTCTTGTTCCCCCTATTACAATCCCACTTCGAAGAGAGTCGAGAAATCGTCGAAGCTCGATTCGAACAACGATACGAAGCAGTCGACCACGAGTACCACCTACGGAGCTTGTGCAATGAAATTGGAAATAACGCAGTTCGAAGTGATCAAAGAGAATTTGCCGAAGGAGGAGGCTATAAAAGAGTTGAAAATAGCGACTAGTAATTCACGGGAGGCGGTGCAGCATCGCACCGAGCAGGAAACTAATTTTGTACGCGACGGTGGACAGGATACGAACGTGAATAAACATACGATTGAAGAAGACGATAAAAAATACTTGTTACACAGCGACGAATCGAACAATAATATGAATGTATCGTCGAGTTCGTGTTCGTCTTCGTGTTCGTCGTCGTCGAATTCGTCCACGTCGTCGACGTCGTCGTCGTCCTCCTCCTCGCAACATTCCTCGTCGAAGATTCCACCTTCGACCACGTCAAAGGCGACGAAGTCGTCGGAGAAGTGTTCTCCCGACAAAAAATGCAACCAATTCTGGAATCAGACTCTACACACCGATACACGCGATGATTTTACAGTGATGCGTGTCACAAAGATGACGAGCGAAAAAGCAAAATGTGTGGAAAGCGAAACTGTGGCGGACGATCGTTTAAAGAGGCACGAGTCGTCGCCGTTGAGAACGTTTCCGATAACTAAAAACGAAAAGGATTTGGAATCTCACGCCAAAGAAACGCCTGTGAAAGATGAAACTCTTTTAAATGAAATCGATATTTTAGAAACACCGAGCAGTTCGAAATCTGGCGTGGATAATATAACTAATTTAGCATCGAAGATCTCGGCATTGATAAGTTCGGAGAACGAGAAGTCGCCGAAAATAACTAAAAATCCACGCGTCGAGTCCAATGCGTCGAAAAATATAAAGGAAAAGGTAAAAGTTCGAAGTATAGAACGCGTCACGTCAGCCCCTTTAGTCATTTTGAAACCTCTCAACACCGTGACAATTTCTTCCTCGTCGAAGAGCAACCACAAGCCTGTGGCGTTAGACGAAAAACTCGTCGTCCGATTGGAAGCGAAACGTCAACGGATGATCACAAAGTTTCGCGAGGTTTCAAAGACCAATCTTGCCAAGACGAAAAAGACTCAAACTCGACGAATCCTTAGCAAAGCTAAAAATGCTGTAAATTCGAAGAGAGGAGCCGAACTTAAAAGCGTTTTGAAAAATGCTAATACACTGAACGGCAAGAAAGACGCGAAAATTGCAGAGTCGACTGGCGGTAACGACCATGACAAGATTGAAAATATAAATGTCACAAACGATGTAACTGTAAATAGCAATAATAATGCTGTCGGTACTAGCGACGTGAACGAGAACAATAGAATTTTTCTTAAGAAGGAAGACGAAGAAGAGCACAACTACTACCGCAAGGAGGAAGACTCGCTGAAGTCAAAAGACGTCAATGCTAATAATGGTAGAACAAATTTACTCGAATCGAGGTCCAAGCCAGCGAAAAGGAATGTATTAATCGAGGAGGAAGAGAAGCGTGGGACGTCTAATGATACGGAACTCTTGGCTAAACAACGTCCTGACAATATTGTTCCTGATAAAATCGAACGACAAGTAGATTTGGAGAACGGGAAGAATTTGTCGCACGTTCTTCTTCAGTCTTTGGAGCTCGTTCCAGCTTGCAAAAGTGACAATCCAAAGGAATCTCAGTCCGTAAAATCGGATCAGAAGTTAGATCTCAACAATGTGCAATATCATTTTGTACACGACGATAAGGCGAGCTTTAAAAAGAGGAGGCGAAGATACAACAGTGACGAGTTGAAAGTCGAAGTTCACTTCGCGGGCTGTAACGACGGCGTCAAAGTCCTGTCGGCAAGCGATTACGAGGAGATATTCGATTTGCAGCCAGTAGGGAAGAAAAGAAATTGTGAAACATCCCACAAAATGCTTACCGACTCTACTTCGAACGCGAGGAGCGTACAGCCGAAACCTTTAGCGACTTCGTCGCCCTTGGACAAACCGACTGCGCTTACGTGCAAACTAAAGAAAGTTAATTTGCCAAATAGTGAAAAAGATAAAGGGAAAGATGTCACGCAACGTGGTGTTAAGAAACAATTGAAACCAGCTAAAGCTCAGAAGATCGACGCAGGTAATTGTCCCTGTACCCCATGTGCCATCGGTTGAAAGTAAATGTATATAATACAGAAATTTAATAATCGAATTATTATTATAATTTCAGATAAGGCTCCCAAGGTCACGAAAATTCCTAAAAGGAAAGTTTCACAAACGAAAGAAAGTAAACAGGTATATGTATTTTTAATTCAGTTGATTGACGTGAAAAAAGATAAAAAGTTTTTTATAATATTCATTTCTTCTGTTTTTGCAGATGGAGAAACAGCTATGTAAAGCGGACCCTCGAGCATTGCTCAGCAATTTAGATCTAGATAAATTTTTAAATTCTGTGCATGGATCAACGTGAGATTTAATATAGATTAGTTAAACTTGTAAAGATTCTGACGTCTAAAATAGTTGTGTATTGTAACTANTAAAAACGTTAAAGATTAACTTGAAGAAGAAGGATAGCAAACTTCGAACCGACGATAAACCGTGCGGAAAGGACGAGGTTTTTGTAAACTGTCCGGAATCTATTAAGACTCTCGCCTCTTCGGACATCGATCAACAGTTGTTACAATTGACAAACTTGAACGAGTTAGGTACGCCGAGAAAATTAGGAAACCCGAACGATTTGCCACCGACGCCGAGATTGCTCAGCCCGACCAGCAATATTACTATAATACCGTACACAAAATGTAACGAAGACTCGAGCAGAGTGCGTAGTAGTTTCATCAACACACCGGAATTTCCGACGACGCCCGGCGTCAACTTGACGCTGACTCCAAAAATTTCAGGTGAAATCACTATGGACGACGTGGAAAATTCTTGTTCCCCCTATTACAATCCCACTTCGAAGNGACCAGCAATATTACTATAATACCGTACACAAAATGTAACGAAGACTCGAACAGAGTGCGTAGTAGTTTCATCAACACACCGGAATTTCCGACGACGCCCGGCGTCAACTTGACGCTGACTCCAAAAATTGCAGGTGAAATCACTATGGACGACGTGGAAAATTCTTGTTCCCCCTATTACAATCCCACTTCGAAGAGAGTCGAGAAATCGTCGAAGCTCGATTCGAACAACGATACGAAGCAGTCGACCACGAGTACCACCTACGGAGCTTGTGCAATGAAATTGGAAATAACGCAGTTCGAAGTGATCAAAGAGAATTTGCCGAAGGAGGAGGCTATAAAAGAGTTGAAAATAGCGACTAGTAATTCACGGGAGGCGGTGCAGCATCGCACCGAGCAGGAAACTAATTTTGTACGCGACGGTGGACAGGATACGAACGTGAATAAACATACGATTGAAGAAGACGATAAAAAATACTTGTTACACAGCGACGAATCGAACAATAATATGAATGTATCGTCGAGTTCGTGTTCGTCTTCGTGTTCGTCGTCGTCGAATTCGTCCACGTCGTCGACGTCGTCGTCGTCCTCCTCCTCGCAACATTCCTCGTCGAAGATTCCACCTTCGACCACGTCAAAGGCGACGAAGTCGTCGGAGAAGTGTTCTCCCGACAAAAAATGCAACCAATTCTGGAATCAGACTCTACACACCGATACACGCGATGATTTTACAGTGATGCGTGTCACAAAGATGACGAGCGAAAAAGCAAAATGTGTGGAAAGCGAAACTGTGGCGGACGATCGTTTAAAGAGGCACGAGTCGTCGCCGTTGAGAACGTTTCCGATAACTAAAAACGAAAAGGATTTGGAATCTCACGCCAAAGAAACGCCTGTGAAAGATGATACTCTTTTAAATGAAATCGATATTTTAGAAACACCGAGCAGTTCGAAATCTGGCGTGGAAAATATAACTAATTTAGCATCGAAGATCTCGGCATTGATAAGTTCGGATAACGAGAAGTCGCCGAAAATAACTAAAAATCCACGCGTTNTCCGACGCCCATACAAGCTGCCACTATTCCTGTTGCATTGATGGGTCGTGATATATGTGGCTGTGCCGCGACGGGTACTGGGAAAACCGCGGCTTATATGTTACCAACTCTGGAGAGATTATTGTACAGGCCGTTGGATGGTCCTGCTATCACTCGTGTTCTCGTACTCGTACCGACGAGAGAGCTGGGCGTACAAGTGTATCAAGTTACAAAACAGTTGTCTCAATTCACAACCATCGAAGTAGGATTGTCAGTTGGTGGTTTGGACGTGAAAACTCAAGTACGTACCACTGAATTAAATCAAATACTATTGAATAATTGTATACGTTTTATTACTTCAAACGTAGGAAGCTGTGTTAAGGAAGAATCCAGATATCGTAATAGCCACTCCTGGAAGATTGATTGATCATATAAAAAACACGCCGACGTTTTCGTTAGATAGTATCGAAGTACTTATTCTAGACGAAGCAGACAGGTAAATTAATGTTTGGATCATGTCTTAGATTTAGTTTGGATCATGTCATGAATTAGATTAGATTAGTATTGAAACAAATGCTATATCAATTTTATTTAAGGATGTTAGATGAATATTTCGCGGAACAGATGAAGTACATAGTGAAACAGTGTTCGAGAAACAGACAAACGATCCTGTACTCGGCCACTATGACCGAAGAGGTGAAGGATTTGGCAGCCGTGTCTTTAGACAAACCTGTCAGAGTATTTGTGAATAGTAATCAAGACGTTGCATTTAATTTACGGCAGGAATTTATTCGGTAAAATGACGTTTCGTATCATTGAGAGAGAGAGAGGGAGTGGCGTTTTAATCTGTCTGTTTAAATATCGCGTGAAATTTTCTTAGGATACGGAAGGAACGGGAAGGAGATCGAGAAGCGATCCTGGCCGCTTTGATTTGTAGAACTTTTCACGATCACGTTATGGTCTTCGTCCAAACCAAAAAACAGGCTCACAGATTACACATCTTACTAGGATTGTTAGGAGTAAAGGTAAACGTTGAAAATAAAGAGAATTGCGATTATCAAAGTTTATTGCACGAATTGTTTCGGCAGGTCGGAGAACTACATGGAAATCTCACGCAACCCCAGCGTCTAGAAAATTTAGCGAAATTCAAAAACGAAGAGATCGACGTTTTATTAGCGACGGACGTTGCTGCGAGAGGCTTAGATATTAGCGGAGTAAAAACTGTAATTAATTTCGTAATGCCAGCTACTATGCAGCATTATATTCACAGGTATGATATTTGGCACAATCTCTCCCTCTCTCTGTTTTTTTTACACTATACGTCTTTTTTTATTTGTTTACCAGAGTTGGAAGGACCGCTAGAGCTGGTCGCGTCGGAGTGTCCGTATCGTTAGCTGGGGAACAAGAACGTTCACTGGTCAAAGAGATTATTAAAAATGCAAAGAATCCGGTAAAAAATCGAATAATACCTCCCGACATTATCGAGAAGTATAACAAAAAGTTAGAGTCGCTCGAACCAGACGTGGAAACAATTCTAGAGGAAGAACGGAACGAGAGGGAAATAGCTAAATTAGAAAATCGAACGAATCGCGTCGAGAGATTGCTAAAAGACGATAATAATAAAGGCGTTCAGAGAACTTGGTTCCAAAGTCAGAAAGAAAGGAAGGAAGAGAAAGGTTGTTCTAATATCTTATTTTTTTCGTTTTTAATTTTGCAACTCGACCGAAGTTTATAGTACTATATAAATAGCACTGTGTATTTAACGTATATTTGTAGAAAAACTATTGTTAACGGAGAAACAACCGAAAACAAATAAGGTAAAGAAAGAGCGTAACAGGAAACCCTCGAACATAGTTGAAGAGAAGAAGAAAAAACCGAAGGGACCTAAGAAGGAGACTGCTGAAGACCGAGCTAACAGGGAATTGGACAAGATCGCAGCTTATCAAGCGAGATTAGCTAAAAAGAGTAATAAACAGAAGAAGATTAGAACGGTCGTAGAGGACACTCGATCCATGACGAATGGAAAAGGTATTTTATATCCCTTATTTTTCATTTCATAAAAGATTAAGATTCAGCTTTCGCGCGCTTATCGTCGTTATTTATATATTGTAGGAGCGACGAAACGACCGAGGTCTNGATTGAAACCAGCTAAAGCTCAGAAGATCGACGCAGGTAATTGTCCCTGTACCCCATGTGCCATCGGTTGAAAGTAAATGTATATAATACAGAAATTTAATAATCGAATTATTATTATAATTTCAGATAAGGCTCCCAAGGTCACGAAAATTCCTAAAAGGAAAGTTTCACAAACGAAAGAAAGTAAACAGGTATATGTATTTTTAATTCAGTTGATTGACGTGAAAAAAGATAAAAAGTTTTTTATAATATTCATTTCTTCTGTTTTTGCAGATGGAGAAACAGCTATGTAAAGCGGACCCTCGAGCATTGCTCAGCAATTTAGATCTAGATAAATTTTTAAATTCTGTGCATGGATCAACGTGAGATTTAATATAGATTAGTTAAACTTGTAAAGATTCTGACGTCTAAAATAGTTGTGTATTGTAACTATATTGTATGATATGTACATATGTGTACAGTAGCAACGTGTGCTAAACATTCTTGTCAAGTGTTTCAGTACAAATCAGGCTTAGTTAGTTTAATACCTTGTACAGTACTTGTATATATATATATATAATCGATATATAGATATAAATAAAATCTTCCTGATTTTACATTTACATCTTCGTATACGATTATGTTTCAACAAATGTTTCCCGTTTCAAATTCTTTTTCTATACATAGACCTACTTTTTTGTACTTTACGTTCATTTATATTTTTTTACTTAAAAGAAAAGATTATGTGTTAAATTATATTGTAAATAAAGTAACGAGTCTCATTGATTACTGTTTTTCGTTTATAGTTTAAAAACTAATTCCCATTTCACATTTTACCAAAGGAAATTGTTGTTCAGAATCATGGACCTCATGTTCAGAATCACCTTTCCAGTCTGCCATTTCCGGCTCTAACACTTTTTCTGGGACACCCTGTATATATTGCGGATGGCCATCGTAGTAGTTAGTGTTGGTTAGTGTTCACCNCCGTACACAAAATGTAACGAAGACTCGAACAGAGTGCGTAGTAGTTTCATCAACACACCGGAATTTCCGACGACGCCCGGCGTCAACTTGACGCTGACTCCAAAAATTGCAGGTGAAATCACTATGGACGACGTGGAAAATTCTTGTTCCCCCTATTACAATCCCACTTCGAAGAGAGTCGAGAAATCGTCGAAGCTCGATTCGAACAACGATACGAAGCAGTTGACCACGAGTACCACCTACGGAGCTTGTGCAACGAAATTGGAAATAACGCAGTTCGAAGTGATCAAAGAGAATTTGCCGAAGGAGGAGGCTATAAAAGAGTTGAAAATAGCGGCTAGTAATTCACGGGAGGCGGTGCAGCATCGCACCGAGCAGGAAACTAATTTTGTACGCGACGGTGGACAGGATACGAACGTGAATAAACATACGATTGAAGAAGACGATAAAAAATACTTGTTACACAGCGACGAATCGAACAATAATATGAATGTATCGTCGAGTTCGTGTTCGTCTTCGTGTTCGTCGTCGTCGAATTCGTCCACGTCGTCGACGTCGTCGTCGTCCTCCTCCTCGCAACATTCCTCGTCGAAGATTCCACCTTCGACCACGTCAAAGGCGACGAAGTCGTCGGAGAAGTGTTCTCCCGACAAAAAATGCAACCAATTCTGGAATCAGACTCTACACACCGATACACGCGATGATTTTACAGTGATGCGTGTCACAAAGATGACGAGCGAAAAAGCAAAATGTGTGGAAAGCGAAACTGTGGCGGACGATCGTTTAAAGAGGCACGAGTCGTCGCCGTTGAGAACGTTTCCGATAACTAAAAACGAAAAGGATTTGGAATCTCACGCCAAAGAAACGCCTGTGAAAGATGAAACTCTTTTAAATGAAATCGATATTTTAGAAACACCGAGCAGTTCGAAATCTGGCGTGGATAATATAACTAATTTAGCATCGAAGATCTCGGCATTGATAAGTTCGGAGAACGAGAAGTCGCCGAAAATAACTAAAAATCCACGCGTCGAGTCCAATGCGTCGAAAAATATAAAGGAAAAGGTAAAAGTTCGAAGTATAGAACGCGTCACGTCAGCCCCTTTAGTCATTTTGAAACCTCTCAACACCGTGACAATTTCTTCCTCGTCGAAGAGCAACCACAAGCCTGTGGCGTTAGACGAAAAACTCGTCGTCCGATTGGAAGCGAAACGTCAACGGATGATCACAAAGTTTCGCGAGGTTTCAAAGACCAATCTTGCCAAGACGAAAAAGACTCAAACTCGACGAATCCTTAGCAAAGCTAAAAATGCTGTAAATTCGAAGAGAGGAGCCGAACTTAAAAGCGTTTTGAAAAATGCTAATACACTGAACGGCAAGAAAGACGCGAAAATTGCAGAGTCGACTGGCGGTAACGACCATGACAAGATTGAAAATATAAATGTCACAAACGATGTAACTGTAAATAGCAATAATAATGCTGTCGGTACTAGCGACGTGAACGAGAACAATAGAATTTTTCTTAAGAAGGAAGACGAAGAAGAGCACAACTACTACCGCAAGGAGGAAGACTCGCTGAAGTCAAAAGACGTCAATGCTAATAATGGTAGAACAAATTTACTCGAATCGAGGTCCAAGCCAGCGAAAAGGAATGTATTAATCGAGGAGGAAGAGAAGCGTGGGACGTCTAATGATACGGAACTCTTGGCTAAACAACGTCCTGACAATATTGTTCCTGATAAAATCGAACAAGTAGATTTGGAGAACGGGAAGAATTTGTCGCACGTTCTTCTTCAGTCTTTGGAGCTCGTTCCAGCTTGCAAAAGTGACAATCCAAAGGAATCTCAGTCCGTAAAATCGGATCAGAAGTTAGATCTCAACAATGTGCAATATCATTTTGTACACGACGATAAGGCGAGCTTTAAAAAGAGGAGGCGAAGATACAACAGTGACGAGTTGAAAGTCGAAGTTCACTTCGCGGGCTGTAACGACGGCGTCAAAGTCCTGTCGGCAAGCGATTACGAGGAGATATTCGATTTGCAGCCAGTAGGGAAGAAAAGAAATTGTGAAACATCCCACAAAATGCTTACCGACTCTACTTCGAACGCGAGGAGCGTACAGCCGAAACCTTTAGCGACTTCGTCGCCCTTGGACAAACCGACTGCGCTTACGTGCAAACTAAAGAAAGTTAATTTGCCAAATAGTGAAAACGATAAAGCGAAAGATGTCACGCAACGTGGTGTTAAGAAACGATTGAAACCAGCTAAAGCTCAGAAGATCGACGCAGGTAATTGTCCCTGTACCCCATGTGCCATCGGTTGAAAGTAAATGTATATAATACAGAAATTTAATAATCGAATTATTATTATAATTTCAGATAAGGCTCCCAAGGTCACGAAAATTCCTAAAAGGAAAGTTTCACAAACGAAAGAAAGTAAACAGGTATGTGTATTTTTAATTCAGTTGACTGACGTCAAAAAGATAAAAAGTTTTTTATAATATTTATTTCTTCTGTTTTTGCAGATGGAGAAACAGCTATGTAAAGCGGACCCTCGAGCATTGCTCAGCAATTTAGATCTAGATAAATTTTTAAATTCTGTGCATGGATCAACGTGAGATTTAATATAGAGTAGTTAAACTTGTAAAGATTCTGACGTCTAAAATAGTTGTGTATTGTAACTATTGTATGATATGTACATATGTGTACAGTAGCAACGTGTGCTAAACATTCTTGTCAAGTGTTTCAGTACAAATCAGGCTTAGTTAGTTTAATACCTTGTACAGTACTTGTATATATATATATATAATCGATATATAGATATAAATAAAATCTTCCTGATTTTACATTTACATCTTCGTATACGATTATGTTTCAACAAATGTTTCCCGTTTCAAATTCTTTTTCTATACATAGACCTACTTTTTTGTACTTTACGTTCATTTATATTTTTTTACTTAAAAGAAAAGATTATGTGTTAAATTATATTGTAAATAAAGTAACGAGTCTCATTGATTACTGTTTTTCGTTTATAGTTTAAAAACTAATTCCCATTTCACATTTTGCCAAAGGAAATTGTTGTTCAGAATCATGGACCTCATGTTCAGAATCACCTTTCCAGTCTGCCATTTCCGGCTGTAACACTTTTTCTGGGACACCCTGTATATTAGTTAGTGTTGGTTAGTGTTCACCACAGGAACGACAGGAACTCCCCACGTGGTTGATTGGATTTCGCGTGTATTTACAGTTGTTACGGACAATGGATAATAACTGTGATTTAATAAGAACAATCACAGATGACCAGGAAGTGCCGGATTTTTCTGAAAATTCTGACATAGAGGATGACGTAAGAAATCAAAGAAAATATGGACAGAACTTTTATTAACTTTATAAACAAACAGTGAACTCAAAACTTGTAGCTTTGTTCATGAAGATATTCCGTCGCACAGTTTCAGCCTAGGAAGCAGAAAAAACGAGAGAACAGAGACTTCGATAGCAGCTTTAAGTTCGTAAATGACGTCTCTGACTACAATAAAGACACATGGAACGATTTAAGCAAGTATATAAAACGGAAAGCGAAGTCGAAGCTTGATGATAAGATTAAGAAAATCAGGAAACGAGTTGGAAACGAGTTGGAAGTACGTACATTGAAATCAATATTAACAGAATAAAACAAGTCTCCACATATATTTTATTTTCATGTCTTTCTTATAGAATGAAGTAGACGACGATTCCAATACAGATTTATTAAGAATCAATAACGAAGACGACGAAATATCTTTGTCAGAAGATGAACTTAAGAAAGGTAATATTATCGATTTAATAGTTCAAAGTAAAAAGGTTTAATTATTCCTCTTTATTCTAGACATATTTAAAACGAAGGAGAGGAAGGTTAAAAAGAGAAAGGTAGCGGAAGAAAATGATGAAGAAAAAATTGACTTTGAAGAGTGCTCGAACACAGAACCTCATGCGACATTCTATCAAATGAATTTATCACGTCCCTTATTAAAGGTACAATCGATTATTAACAAATATAAAATGACTGCAGTTTCTATCACATAAGTGACAATTTTAAACTTCTATCTGTAGTGGTGTCAGATTAATACTGATTTTGTAATGCATATTGATTGAAGGCTATTGGAACTATGAATTTTGTGCATCCGACGCCCATACAAGCTGCCACTATTCCTGTTGCATTGATGGGTCGTGATATATGTGGCTGTGCCGCGACGGGTACTGGGAAAACCGCGGCTTATATGTTACCAACTCTGGAGAGATTATTGTACAGGCCGTTGGATGGTCCTGCTATCACTCGTGTTCTCGTACTCGTACCGACGAGAGAGCTGGGCGTACAAGTGTATCAAGTTACAAAACAGTTGTCTCAATTCACAACCATCGAAGTAGGATTGTCAGTTGGTGGTTTGGACGTGAAAACTCAAGTACGTACCACTGAATTAAATCAAATACTATTGAATAATTGTATACGTTTTATTACTTCAAACGTAGGAAGCTGTGTTAAGGAAGAATCCAGATATCGTAATAGCCACTCCTGGAAGATTGATTGATCATATAAAAAACACGCCGACGTTTTCGTTAGAAAGTATTGAAGTACTTATTCTAGACGAAGCAGACAGGTAAGTTAATGTTTGGATCATGTCTTAGATTTGTATTGAAACAAATGCTATATCAATTTTATTTAAG
This sequence comes from Ceratina japonica, assembly GCA_019453355.1. Lineage (NCBI taxonomy): Eukaryota > Metazoa > Arthropoda > Insecta > Hymenoptera > Apidae > Ceratina > Ceratina japonica. The sequence goes on along the minus strand of SMSR01013496.1, from coordinate 114,256 downwards.
GATGTTAGATGAATATTTCGCGGAACAGATGAAGTACATAGTGAAACAGTGTTCGAGAAACAGACAAACGATCCTGTACTCGGCCACTATGACCGAAGAGGTGAAGGATTTGGCAGCCGTGTCTTTAGACAAACCTGTCAGAGTATTTGTGAATAGTAATCAAGACGTTGCATTTAATTTACGGCAGGAATTTATTCGGTAAAATGACGTTTCGTATCATTGAGAGAGAGAGAGGGAGTGGCGTTTTAATCTGTCTGTTTAAATATCGCGTGAAATTTTCTTAGGATACGGAAGGAACGGGAAGGAGATCGAGAAGCGATCCTGGCCGCTTTGATTTGTAGAACTTTTCACGATCACGTTATGGTCTTCGTCCAAACCAAAAAACAGGCTCACAGATTACACATCTTACTAGGATTGTTAGGAGTAAAGGTAAACGTTGAAAATAAAGAGAATTGCGATTATCAAAGTTTATTGCACGAATTGTTTCGGCAGGTCGGAGAACTACATGGAAATCTCACGCAACCCCAGCGTCTAGAAAATTTAGCGAAATTCAAAAACGAAGAGATCGACGTTTTATTAGCGACGGACGTTGCTGCGAGAGGCTTAGATATTAGCGGAGTAAAAACTGTAATTAATTTCGTAATGCCAGCTACTATGCAGCATTATATTCACAGGTATGATATTTGGCACAATCTCTCCCTCTCTCTGTTTTTTTTACACTATACGTCTTTTTTTATTTGTTTACCAGAGTTGGAAGGACCGCTAGAGCTGGTCGCGTCGGAGTGTCCGTATCGTTAGCTGGGGAACAAGAACGTTCACTGGTCAAAGAGATTATTAAAAATGCAAAGAATCCGGTAAAAAATCGAATAATACCTCCCGACATTATCGAGAAGTATAACAAAAAGTTAGAGTCGCTCGAACCAGACGTGGAAACAATTCTAGAGGAAGAACGGAACGAGAGGGAAATAGCTAAATTAGAAAATCGAACGAATCGCGTCGAGAGATTGCTAAAAGACGATAATAATAAAGGCGTTCAGAGAACTTGGTTCCAAAGTCAGAAAGAAAGGAAGGAAGAGAAAGGTTGTTCTAATATCTTATTTTTTTCGTTTTTAATTTTGCAACTCGACCGAAGTTTATAGTACTATATAAATAGCACTGTGTATTTAACGTATATTTGTAGAAAAACTATTGTTAACGGAGAAACAACCGAAAACAAATAAAGTAAAGAAAGAGCGTAACAGGAAACCCTCGAACATAGTTGAAGAGAAGAAGAAAAAACCGAAGGGACCTAAGAAGGAGACTGCTGAAGACCGAGCTAACAGGGAATTGGACAAGATCGCAGCTTATCAAGCGAGATTAGCTAAAAAGAGTAATAAACAGAAGAAGATTAGAACGGTCGTAGAGGACACTCGATCCATGACGAATGGAAAAGGTATTTTATATCACTTATTTTTCATTTCATAAAAGATTAAGATTCAGCTTTCGCGTGCTTATCGTCGTTATTTATATATTGTAGGAGCGACGAAACGACCGAGGTCCTCGTTTGCCGCCGATTTGACGAACACGAATCAAAAGGCTGTGAAGAAAATGCGTTATGAGTAAGTCGCAATGAAATGTGTTACGTGCGTGTGATGATAACTTAATGAATTAACATTTTATTTATTTCAGCGCGAATGTTAAACAGAATCAATCGAAAAGAAGGACGGCTAAGGTATCCGGCAGAAAGAAGGATAGTAGAGGAGGTTTTAGAAAACGTTAAACTGAATTGGATGTCTGTAACTACTATTATCTTATTAAAAATTCGTACGATTTTACTTAATTCGTTTTATTATAGAACCATTACAATGCGTCATTTTGCGTCTCACAGACCGACAGATGAATTAGCATTGAGTACTCGTATGTTTCTTTCATGGTTTCGTTTTTCATCAGAATATATATATATATATATATACTTCGTATTCTATGACCTGTTTGAAAAATTGCAGTACTATGCAACTGAACACGTGTGAACGTTCAATGATAATGTTATAAAATATATGGTAGTTCAAATTTGTGAATTAGTTTGGAGTATGTGTTTTATTACCGATATAAAATTACTGATGATTGACTCATGATTGATATAATGTTCAGTGCGAGGACGAGAATAAGCAATGATCTTCGTGCGTACTGAAATAGGAGCAAAAAGAAATGGGAAGGAGATGGGAGAAGTTATTGCATTGTACTGTAATTTTGGTGAAGAGGTAATAGGTATGTGTTAATTCTATAATGTGTTTATATAAGAGCAAACATTCATCGCCATTCACAGCCTCGCGTACACGTTCACATTCTCTTCTCGAAGTTTAATACACTTTCAATGCTTATAATTTCTAAGAACTCTAATAACACGTTAGAAAAGTAAATTTTATAAAACCTAGGCCCGTTTTTAAACTAATACGATTTGTATTCAAACTTGCATCCAACTTCTGTCCCAAGTTTCTCTTTATTATTAACACAACTATTCGATTTCTCATACGTCAATTATTCATTCCCTGATTTGAAAATGTTATAATTATTAACAATTCGTTCATCTTCTGTTTTTCTTACATTTTATTTAGAAGATTGAAAAATATTAAAATGCCCAAATGATAAATATTTATAAAAGTATTTCGTACAATCAATGTCGTGCAGCATCTTACAATATAGAAAATACGTACAACCGTAAAATGAACATAGATTTTTAGTTTGATTCGGGACACGCGTACGACCACGTACGAAACGAACGTTAAGTACAGAAGAAAAGCTTTTGGATACAAATTTGAATTGAAGCGGTACGAAGATTTTGTTATTCATGATACATTTACAATAATGACGGTGACATAGAAATAACTATCACGTGGAAGGACCATGAATTAATTATGTACTCTCGGTACTTTCGTATAACAAAAATCTTTTTAAGGATTAATTTCATCTTTCTTTTTACGTTACCGCGCACTAGTCGTCGAAGCTATATTTATATGTATACACGTTTAGACACTATTGAAATATTTATAAGGACACCTTGTCTGAAATAAATTAATAATTAACGCGGCCGCGCGACAACCAAATTTAGAATTATCGTACAAACAAATAATTTTATGAGAAAGCATGCTAACGTCCTCTCAGAAAATAATGATCATTTGAAATTATGTGATCGTTTAATAAAATAATAATAGTAATAAGACAATAATAATTATTATTATAATTATAATAATGATAATCAGATTAATAGAAACAAACAACTTTGGATCACAAAGCCAATTGACACACATCACCTCTATATTCTCCAGAACACGAGCGTTCATCGTCGAAGTCCAACAACATTATGTTGTTCAATTCTGCATATGTGTATGTACGTATGTATATATAGATAAATAGGTGGATTAGATAGATAGATAGATAAAGAGAGATTTAGTAAATATTCGTCTCGGCATATTTTACATAATAGACGTATCATATGATTTAATCTCTTCACTGAAAACTACAATTTAGTTCAACGATTATTGTGCATGAATTTCACCCATCCGGAAATACAAAAATTTCGTGTGCAGTCTTATCGATCTATAAAGTATAATGCGCGTGAAATAGTATGTATAAATGCTAAATGCAAAAGTGAACAATACAATAATTGTCAGACGTTCCGTTGTGAGAAAGGAAGAAAGACCACCAGTTGAGAAACATTTTTCAAGAGCTATATAAAAAGATATATAATATATTGAGATTACATTCTCAATTTCCAAGTGTATTCTTCTTTTTTACTCCTCTTCTTTTTCATCCTCGATAATACCACTGGTTTTCTTGACACACAAAGTATTTAGATAAAACAAGAACTCGCCCCCTTTTCTTTCCACGATCAAGACAAACACGTCCTCTCTTTTTAGACGGTCAAATACGAAATTTGTTTTTGTTTTTTTTTCTTTTCTTTTTTTAGATCATCATGTTGAATAAATCACGAGCGTACGGCGAACTTCGCGAAATTCATCGAATTGTAAGCTTAGATGTTATCGATACTATTAATATTTGACATTAATCGTAATCATTATCTTAACACCTTACTCTATCTAGACATACGCGAACGAGAGGTTTTATTAACTGTTGTACATAATCAAAATATTCTGTTTTCTAATTTGTAAAGTATTTTTTAGATTCTTTAATCTTATGATCATCACGTTCCTTAAGTCTTTCCCCTATTTCTAACATTTTCTCGAATATAGTCCATTCACTTATTACTTATTTATCCGATTCCCTTAATGCCCTCTTCGCTGGCGGTTCTTCAATCTGCAAAAATACGACGTTCTCAAGATGTCTGCATTATAGTTATTAACAAAGAGAAGCTTGTATTTTACGTACTTCTTCTTCTATACCAGGTAATTGGATTCTAGTTTCCGATGCTTCTGCCGGCTGCAAAAATAAATTCATCACATTACACAACACTTGAAAAACATTAACTACATTAAATATATCAATTAATAATCCACTTTTTCAATCACGTCGTTATTAATGGATTTCGTTTGAACAAATTTATAAATTGTCAACTCGAGGATCGCACAATCCATTTTGAAGTCGGACAATGGACATTCAGAACATTAAAAAAAGTGATTAGCATTAATTGACATATACTCGTTACGTATGAAAAGATAACTAAGTATACAAATGATCTACAAATAAAGACATTGTCAACTGGTTTACCTGTGCATCAATACATTCCACTTCTCGCATCTGCAGCTTGAAATCATATTCATACATATTCAATTCTATTTTATAACTATCGCTATTAGGTAAATGGGAAAGTGATATATCGGTCTTGCGGTTGAAAATGTGACATTGCTGCTTTGTTCACGTAATATCTACATTTTTTAATTGCTACATTTACGTTTTATGAAAGTCTTATTTATACGAGAAGAATAGTATAGCGATTCGAAACGATGTATCTCAATCTTGACAATGACAAATCTAGTCGACTCGATCTCAAACCAATTTCGTCGCCTCTATTTCGATTAATCGTCGGCTCCTCCACCGAAAAATGTAGAGTACAGAGACAAAACGACACCACGTATCCACCGACCAAATTTATCGCGACAACGGAATCACGCGTTTATGTAAATCGATGCGTCTTACCCTCGCGTCCGTTTCGTTCGGCCCGATACCCACTTCTTTCTGTTGTTTGGACTTGGCTCTGCGCTGCGGCCTCTCGCTGATCGAATGCGCGTTGTGAAGCGAGCCTTTACCTTTGGGATTCGACATGTTTATCTGCATCTCGGCTGGTAAATAATTCTTCGGGTTCGCTATCAAATCATCCGTGCGCTTGAAGTACATGGTAGGAATGCGCGTCTCGCTCGGGAATTCTTTCATGTCAAAGTTCGTCGTTTTCGTGTATATCACATTCATAGCCAAGTCGCAGACGGCCCACAATTTCTGGAAGTATATGCGAAAAAATATAATGTCCGTTTCCCGCGTCGAGACACGTCGAGAGCGGTACGCGTAATAAATTAATTACATAATTCATATTATTATCCTCGGGCTTTAAAGCGTCCTTGTGACTCTTCATTCGTTCTATGAGATTTTTATAAAAACCATAGCAGAAATATTCGTTCTTTGTTATCAGAGGTTCCAATATGAACCACAAACATTGTTGTATCACTTTCAGCTGGCTGGTGATCAAGTGACTCGTGAATTCGGGATTATGCGCGAGGATGGGGACCGCAAATACAAGCATGTAGTCGGGAAGAATGTGAGGCAGTTGACCTGCAATAACAATTTATACGATAATCAAAACTCACTCAACGCTCTACACGACAATACGTATTAAAAAAAAAAAGTAACACCATTAAACGATATTTGAATAATGTCTTACTATTTAGTTTCTTACCCATGGCCCGTTCGATTGTACCCAAGGACAGTGTCTTGACGTAATCCCTCCTTTTATTTATGTCGGTTTGCATGTACGTTTTCAAAACGCATTTTAGTCTCTTGTCCTGTTCTTTCCCGGCGAGGGCGTAGTAACCCATGAAGTCCAACGGCAAACATTTATTTGGAATTCCTCTTCCAAGTCCTTTATGTAATTTACTACCGAAAGCTTCCCTCACTTGCGGCACCTCATCCTAACGCGTAAATTATTTTATTTAAAACGACTATTTAATAATGGTTTTCATTAGCTTCGAAATTTCTAGCTCTTCGAGAGAAACGTACCACCATGAGTTGAGACAAATTGTAAAATTGTTCCGCGGTGAACTGATCGCCTACACCTTTCTGTTCACAGATTTTGAGCATTGAACAGCCTGCTTGTAATCGTAGCCAGCTCATTTCCGCTTTGCTCAAACGACCCTGCTGCAAGAGATCCCCTTTGTTCACCACGAACGCGTTCAACATCCTAAACGTTTTCTGGGCAGAGAGCACGTCGGTCTTCAGTCCTAGTAACCAGCGCGCCATGCACTTCAGACCCTCTAGTCTACAACGCGTTTCCTGAGGTAATTGATCCTCTCTGCACCAATCGCCTTCGACAGGATCGGCTGTTTGTTCGCTGCTCTCTTTCACCAGCAACTCCTTGACGATCTGTAAATTCGCGAGGCCAGAAATGACTCCAAATTCTGTACGGTACATTAAACACAAAAATAACTTAAATAATTTCCAAGTAAATTTAATTACCTTTCTAGACACCATATTCTTTATTTGTACTTGATACTTTTCTGGTAAATTATAAGCTATGTGACCTAACGTGACGATAGACGTTCGATAATAGTTCGAGGTCGGCGTAAGATTGTTTTTAATTCTTTCGATGATCTCGGGGAAGATTGTATCGTGGATATTGGTCATATTGACGAAGAGACACCTGACGGCTTGCTTCGCTTGCTTCGACGTTCCCGTCACCGCGAACTTCTTGCATATCGGGACCATCAGGTCCATAATGTCTGGCGCGACGTCGCACAGAGGTTTGTACTTTCCCAAAAATGTGAAGATCGAGAGGACCAACGGTGCTACCATCTCGTCCTCTAATTCCAGTAGATGTACGAGTTGCGTTAGAATGTCGTTGTGAAGAAAATGTGGACCGAATACAAATGAGAGCATCTGAAAAGTACGAATGAGAACATGCATTTAGTACGATTAATAATAAACGAAGCGACGGATTTTATAAAACGATGGAAACGTACCACCAGTAACCTCAGACCCTTTTCGCCCGCGTTATTCGGGTTGAGGCCGACTTCTTCTATTACGTTACCGCCTTTCAAACAGTCCAGTACGTACCCGATTAAAACCTGTTGAAACGTAAAAGTATAAATAAGGAATATGAACACAATTTCAGAGTACAAGACGAATCGTATATATATTTACCCTAATTGCTTCTTCGTCTATCATTACAGAGCTAACTCTCTCTAGCAACATTTTTATCGTATTGTAATACAAATTTGTCATGACGGGTTGACCCAACTTTTTCAGGACCATCGCTATAGTGTCTGCGCACTCCTTGCACGACACGTTCGGCTGAATTATTGTTTCCATTCCTTGTAACAGCGTCGAATCTTTTCGCATGTGAGCACTGAACTTCTGCAAAAATTCTTGCACCTTCATAGGATCTGGTAGAAAGCGAGATATCTGTTGAATTTTAGCCACGAGTTCCACCATGGCATCAGGCTTCTTTACAATCTCTAACCATTCGACCACTGCTCTTCGCACACTGTGACATAATGTATCACATAAAAATATTTTTACATGTATAAAAGAAACAATTAAGAACAGCGACGAAGTCGTGTACGTACGCGAGTTGATGTTTTTGTAGCTCTACAAATGCCTTAGACGCGTGATCGTCGATTGTACCTAATAAATGATACAATTTCTTCATTCTTTCACCGGCTGGGAGTTGGTAAGGTACTAAGCAAGTATTCAATAATCTTTCCACTAACAATCTATCCTCCATGCCGGCCATATAATAACCATGCAATATTTTATCTTTTATCCAAGTAACAGCCTTTTTTGTTGCCTGTGGTACATCCGCATCGTTCAAGTGCTTTTTATATATCATAGCTAATCCCGCCATCGCCTCCTTTCTGATTTTAAACTAAAAGTACGAACGATCGTCAAAACCGCCTTAAATCTCGAACAAACAACGTGGTATCTGAAAAATCGAACGCACCTTTTTGTCTAAGGTTCTTTCTTTAACAAATTCTAACAAATCCTCGCTGTCCGACACTACTTCGAAATCCTTTCGGGCAGTTGCCACTATGGCCATAACAACTTCGTATCTAACGCTCTCGTCTGCGTCGTGTTGTCTCAACTTCAGAGTGTCGGTGATATCTTTTCTCAGCTCTGGGTGGTTCAGTAAAAAATGCATTGAATACTGCACACACTTGATGCGTATCGATACGCTGATGTCGTTGAACCTTCCGAGGAACGCGCGCCACAATTGAGTATGTTGAACGGCCAGCTGTGATCCTTTTTCGGAAAACATTCTCGCTAGCAATGCTACGGCACCCAATCTTTCGCTCTCCGAGGAAGATTTCAATTTACATTCTAACTGCGGGAGGACGGACAACAAGACGCTCGGACATATGTGATTTAACTCATAAATCAAATCGTACACCTTCTTGCAGATTTGTAAACTTTTCTCCTCTTTACCCAAAATCAACACGTGATTAAAAAACTAAAAGTTTTAAAATTACGCCGTTTTTCATTTGCACATACAGTGATATGAAAATGTAAGTGTGTAAACTAAATGTCAACAGCACCTTCAACATTCAATAATTAGCAAAAATGTGTTCCAAGTACTATTGACACGACGTGGGGTCGACTCTTACACAGTCGTGAGTTCTTCAATGAAATTGTTATACATCGTGAAGTGTTGGTGTTGGTACTTAGTTTACATATTAGAGTTCTACTTACTGCTTGAATGTACGGTTCTAATGTATCGCTACACTTAATTACTAGTTCCTTCGCAAGTAAATACGCGTTCTTCTTTTGGGTTTTATTTGGTTCTACAATGTTCATAAGTATGATGTCCAAAAGCTCGTTACCGACAATATCCGATTCTGTAATAAGGGGACACAACACGTCCAACATGAAACTTTTCACTTTCCCCGAATGTTCATCGCTAAAATAATAATTGCAAGATGATTTAATATTCTTTGCTAGTCACTGAAATATTTCACTCCTCAACCGTATTCTACTCACTTCACTATCCTAAACATAAGGGAAAAGAGTGCACAAAAAATTTCTTGGCAGTCTTCTAGTTCGAAACACATGTTAAATGATTTCACGTATGCCAGATTTTCCAAAAGATAAAAGTATCTTTTAAAAGCAGGGTCTTTGGGATCTTTCAAGCCGGCCAATTGTTTAATCAAAAATAAAAATATCGTTTTCACCTGTAACAGTTCAAAGGCTCAATTTTGCTATTACGTCGAACTTAAGAAGATAGAAGATGAACATTTGCAAATTATTGGGGAGACTTGTAACTGTGTAACATGTACCTGCTCCGCGTCTTTATACGGAGCTTCTGGCGCATAAACTCTTAACACATCGGCGATGCAACATGCTATCAGGAGCTGTACATCTTTACTTTGATGCATTAAAAAATGTTCTTCCGCCAAATGTAACGCGAGCGGTATATATTGTTGGTACATTCCTTCGTCTTGGCCCATCGCTTGTAACGTGTGAGCTAATGTCTGTTCAATAAATATATTAATATCAATTACCTTCACTTTTTATGTATTTTCTTTCTTATCTAAAAAGACATTACACTTGTACACGGGAGAAGTAAGTCTCGTTAGAAAATATACCTTTAGTCTTCTAATGAGTTCGTCTGGACCTAGATCTTCGGTAACAGATCTGCACCCTTGCGGGTAAACTATTTCCGACATGTTTGCTAAACGGCTCCTCAACCAAATACGAGAAAATCTGAATCCTTAAAATAATCTAAAACACCGTCCAAATTCTGCAACAGTTACAAAGTTCCATCAGGTATCGTCCTATATACATTTTTACTCGTTTCTTCTCTAACATCTTAATCGTCGAACTTGAGTTTTAACGTATAACATTGCCTCGTAGTCGTACCAAACCATTGACGACACAACACAACTAATTAGAACGACGACGTACACGAGACGTGCAGATCGTTGAAATAAAAACAAAATAAATATCGAGACGAACGCAACGGAGACGAAGTACGATTCGTTCTATTGTCACCGAGTAAACGTCTATTACGACTAAACATAATTTGTACGTATAACTGCAGTGGCAAATAAATAATGGTTAAATGTACCGCCGCGTTCCATGACAAATGCAGGAGAGATAGAACCTAAGAAACTCGACACAAATTAATAGGTGAAAAAACAGGATTAGATTTTAATCGATATTTGCCTATATAAAAGCGGGATACGAGCATTTTTTAAATAATTGTGGCTAAAACATTGGGCAGGTTATGTCTAGGAATCGTGTACAAATATATGTACGTGAAAACGATGTAAACAGTATTATTATTTAACCCATTTGAGGAGGTGTGCATACTTTAAAATGCATCGTTGGAGGAACGATATCGAATAACTACCGTCTACCGGAAGGTGTATTACCTCAAGATATGCATAGGCACCGCAAGGCCTGTGACACTCAAAATATCAATAAAGCAAATATATGTGACGACGGGATGATGCACGACACAATCTTAGTTTCTCGAGGTTCTCACACACTTTCGCGTTTTAATTATTACTAAGTGCGAGTGTACCGCCTGCGACGTAACTTTCGGAATTTTACGTAAATATTTCGCATGGTAATCGGATCGAAATATCGGCGAGAAACTGGCGAAATCGTTTTCGTAAACGGTTAAGCGTGTCAAAGGACGCGACAGCGCAACTCGCGATCGCCTGAAGTTACCCGCGTTTCACGAGGTTCACGCGTACTTCACACCGAAATGTACGATTAAACAACATATTTATATTAAGGTGAAAGAACCCGCGGCGGAGAAGTAACGGTAATTCTATTGGATAGGATACTCGTCCAAAAAAAGACGTAATTAATTAGCATTTAAATAGAATTATACAGACACACCTCTGTGCGTTACACGCGTCCAGTTCGTATATAATCTCTGAATATCGCCCCCAATAGTACGAACAGTTTTCTTATAATTAAAGTTATATTAAATAATTTCTATCAACTATATCCAACATCCTTAATTAATTAATTGAATAGCATAGATGGATAGATATTTCCTTTTACGTTTGTCCGAATCACATCGTGCGTATGTGGATCACCCCCATTTGCATTTAAACCGGAAATCCGGAGGTGATCGGTCGGTGATCGGTGATCCGCCATCCGCCTCTTCGAGCCTCTTCTGTTTAGTACGCGCAGCGTGTGCAGTCACTGGTTCAGCGCTGGTTAGTTTTATTGGAAAAGAAATTAATCATCTCGACCAGGAAGACAATTAAACAATGGTGTGTGTGGTCGTTTATATCATTTTATAGTTTAGATAAGTTTTTGCGTCAAATCGTACGATCGATTACAATAATACTTTGGTTTGTTAGGTTAAGTATACGCTTGACCACGCGGCTCGCATCTTATGTAGTAGTTGATCTCTTTAATTATTTACATGAACGATCGTAATAAATTATTGACATCGGTTTTTTAATCTAATTTATGAAACGGCGTTTCAGGCGAGCACGAAAGTCGACAATCCTGAGAAGCCAGGACAAGAAGTGACTCCTATTCACAGAATCAGGATCACGTTGACTTCACGTAATGTACGATCTCTTGAGAAAGGTAATCTAATATTTTATATATTTTCCCTTTTATTATTCCCATTCAAATGTTGTTATCGTATAAGTATATCTTTTTAGTTTGCTCTGAATTAATCAATGGAGCAAACAAACAAAAACTGAAAGTTAAGGGGCCGGTTCGTATGCCTACCAAGATTCTAAGAATAACTACGCGTAAAACGCCTTGCGGTGAGGGTTCAAAGACATGGGACCGTTTCCAGATGCGCATTCACAAAAGAGTTATAGATTTGTACTCGCCGTCAGAGATTGTGAAACAAATCACAAGCATTTCCATTGAACCTGGCGTAGAAGTGGAAGTTACAATTGCAAACGAATAAACATTTTGAAACTGTATAAAGTTTTAATAAAAACGTAAAATCTAAACGATTTGTATAGATTCTTTATGAGTACCCTTCGTAAGATACAACTCGTTGAAAGTTTCATTCCGTATCTTGTAGTCGTCTCTTAACGTCGTTCTGACGAAAAATTAAGGAAACACGATACGCAGATAGCAGTAATAAATCGTGTTGTCAAAAAGAAGCAGTTTTATTTATTAACCGAAGGACGAACATTTCATACATTACAATCTAATATAATTGCACACATCTTGTTAAAATTTTTCTCACACGGAACCACATGTAAAGAACTTCGATGCGTTTTTTTCTCTTTATGTTTAAGGCTTTAATAAATAATAGTGCGTTACAAGTTTTGTTCTCGTAATGTCGTAATTCTACGCACGTTAAAGTACGAGATCGAGCAGGGAAAGCCCGTATAAACTCGTTCTCAATTGTTTTGAGATCAGTTAGATCGTTACTTCGTATAAAACAATTCGTACGATTAAAATTCTGTTTGTTAGACGACTTCGTAGTAAAGAAAATAATAAAACTGAGGAATACGTAAATCAGAATGTGCGGATTTTCCACTATAAGACGTGGAACTTTTACTTCGATTCGACTGTTTTCCACGACTTTTACGGGTTTTCCCTATTCCCGCGTTCATTATTCGTCGGTGGCTATATGCAACTCTACGAATCGATAACAACTCTTTTCATAAATAAATGACGTTCGTAAAGACCATAAATATATTCATAAAAAATCTCGTCAATCATATTAAAATACGTACGTATACACACAGTTTTATTTAGCGTGCTATTTTAAAGTAAAAAAAAAAAGAAGAGTGCGTTTACGAGGAAAAATAACAGTGTTCGTACCGTTTTCTCTTCTGCTTCGATCTCCCGATCAGAACCTTGATTCGTTCTGCAATTATCATAATTACAATTCCATGCACGATATCGTTTTGTCTAATTTTATCTAACGTTTGTTTGTCTTTGGTCAACAATTATATATTATAATCAAAGCTGCGTATTTATACACATACAATAAACATAATGTCTTAAACTGAAAGAACGCGATACTATACGGAATGTCAATTCTTTTTTTGTTTTTCCTTTACTCCTTTTTCAACGAGACGGTGTCGCGTTCATCTACGACGACGATATCGAAGGACGATGAAACGAACGTTTGGAATAAACCTAATTCAAACGAACTCCGTAATGATCTCTCTTATACAGTATAGTAAATTTGATCATAATCTTAACAATTAACGCTTAACTGCTATAATTCTCAATATAACGTTTATATAATATCATTGACAATGACTTCTTTGGATCAATAGATCGTGTTATAATATATATATATATACAGGTGTCCTCTTTAAAATTTCGCTCGCAATTACCACCTCGTCGTGTGATGATGTTAAAAGTCGGCCTCTTTCGAGCGACGATAAAATTATTATACATATATGTATAATGCCATATAAAAACAGAAGGTCAATTTATAATTACGAGATACTCCCCCGCGCAGGGACCTAACGTTTTATCTCGAAAGATATTCTGAAACGGTTTGTAATCGCGGGGAGATCACTGCGCGCGAAAACGGGACATTCTGCATAATATATTAAATATATATATATTATTATCATCTTGGAAGACATCATTGGAAGACTTCGTATTTATAGGTATTATTTTATCTCATTTAAATAACACGTTTCTGCGGCTGCGAGACGTTCTTTTGCTCTCTTTACTCTTGGAAGATCAGCGATCTGAGAAGCTTGGAACAATTGATGACGTGAAAAGAATAGAATTACTCGATTTACGCGACGTCGATATTGACTTGAGAATCGACAAGAATTCTGATTAAATTCCTTCGAATCCGACTGAAACTCTGTCACGTTTCGATCGTGTGCATCAAGGAGTTACCCTCGTTGCGATAGACAGAGAGTCGAGAAGAGCGTCCCGCAGCTTTCGCCGGACTAGTTCTCTTTAGCTACGATCATATTGCTCAAACTAACGTGTGATCTATTTCGGCCTGTATCGGCCTTGGAAGACGTTGGATCGCGTAACTAATTGTACTCGTCGAGTACATAACTGGTCGCATCGTTTCCTTATACGACGACGAGACGTCAGTGAGTAGTAGGCTAACATTGTTGTTGTAAATATACATATGTAGGTATATACGCACATAGATATAATTACGCGAGTTTCGATGGATTCTCAGTTGCGAGAAAATGAAACATTATTCCCATTTTTAAAGAAAACCTTCTATAATTCTCGGGACCTGTATTAATTATTAGACCGCAGATTTTTTACATAAAACTAAATCTCTACGAATGTACAGTTAAAAGAATGTAATGTAAATACTGTGTATGATATGTACATAGATATTCGGTGTGGTTCCTCGATCTCGCATAGTTTTGAACGTTATGTACATTATGCATCTCGTGCGTTTCAATTGTCACCAACTGCATAAAAACTCGCAGTCCAACAATTACTATATTTACAATCGATTGAGTATTTTAATATAATAGCGGAATCTAATTGTCGCATAGAGTAAGATCCATCGAAACTTGTGCATTGAATCCAGTATAATACGGGTGTCTCATCGGTAGCAGACAAATTCTTGGCCGTGAAAACTTTCGAATATTCACTTCCTCTCACGACCAAGGATTATTGTTCTAGCGACCCCGGCGCGTATCAAGATTTGTTAATCATAAAACATATTTTGTACGAGGTGTCCCATATAACATTACGTCTCTTTAAACAAGTAAAAAAAGATTTCCTCTTCTAATCTTTCCTATACAATATAGATTTAAAATAAATTTGGGAATTGATCGAGTTTAAATATAGAACACCTTGCGTCGATCGTAAACGACTTTATAGTAACAAAATGACAATAAGTTTAATGAGAATGCGGTGCTTCGTGTACCTACATACGTCTTGTCTGCGCGTAGATAGAAATTACAAGATCCGCAATGTTATTATAATTATAAAACCCCGAAATCTGCGTAACGGTGAGTTAGTCGATTTGTACGCCACTGCGTCGTTTACCGTGCGCGTGTTCGTTTTGTAAATTGTATCGTGGAAGACATCGATTACTTATATATAGCTAAACAAGATATTGTCATCTTTGCTGCCGCTAAATATATAATCTAAAACGTTGCTAGAAAGCCCCCTGAAACGTCGACGAACATTATGTCAAGGGTATAGTAAGGAAGACGTAGGACCACGTGTTAAAAGCCGGAATACACGCGAATATATTCTCTCTTTCACTTTCACTCACTCACTCACTCACTCACTCAGTCCTCCCTCTCTTTCTCTTCTACGATTTTGTCGTTTTTTTTTTTAAATAGATCATTTTCTAGATATGTGCCAGTTCTGGTTGAATATAAATATACAATCTCAAAATGTCTCGAACCATTTGTATATAATATATATATATACGTTTTCGACCAAACGAATAATTTGTGTAATTGTATCCACGTGCACGTCCGTGCATTCGACCGAGCGAAGGGGCACACATTTCTCTTTACAGCGAGATCTTCCTAAGCGGCGACGACGACACAGGGTCATCAGAATTAATGCCTTTTCATTCGAAACCAGCAAAAATACAGTTAGATCTTTTAGATCGCGCGCGCGCGCGCCTACTGGATCAAATAGTAGAATACGTGATGTTTCTATAAGTCAGATCCTTCTTTGTTCTTCGTTTGAATCCGGAAGAAGTCTCGATCTGGATCAGGTTCGCGTTCCCTCGAGGGAACGCGTCAGCAGTGAATATTGTATGCCTACAACCTTTATACGAGTTTTGTACAGCCTATATCCCCGTTCGGATAGAGATGCATGAAGAAGAAATAAATACACCACTCGCTGGAGCCGAGGAGCAAATACGAAAATAAATGAAACGATAAATTAGCGCGAGCTACGATTATCGATGATGACTCTCCTCCCTCGTAACGTCGTATATCTACAAGCGCGCGCATTGTTGTGTACTCGTATTTCGAAGAATACTCTGGTGATCGTTCAAAACGGTAGACCGATTTCGAAGGCGTTGATCAGAGCGGAGCCGGAGTCGTAGACCCCCATCACGCCGAACAGCACTCCGAGGAAGATGACGAAACAATCGTACGCGACCTCGCTCCATTCCATCGAGTTCCGTTTCAATTTCAAGTGAAAATAACACGGCCATATGAACGACAACATTGTCCCGGTGAAGGACCCGATGAATCCCATGAGGATACTAAAATGAGGGATGAAGACCGCCATGAGGATGGTGAAGACGATCACGCCGACCCGCCACGCGAGTCCCCAGACTTTCAACTCCCGGTCGACCGTCCATATCGTCGGGAACAGGGTCTTCGGTCTGCCCCTGAAGAACGCTCTTTCGAGCAGCTCGCAGGCCGCGTAATACGGCAACGGATACGAGAGCACGGCCTTCACGACCAAGCAAAAATTCACGAACCCCTTGAACCCGGCCGAGTGCAAATTATTCGTGATCACCTGTTGCGTGTCGTTCTGGAACGTGAGGAAGCAGATCCAGCCGAAGAGCGACTTGAACGCGGCGGCCGCGATGTGGCTCCAGTTCAGCATCCAGTCGAACTTGGACCGGTCTATCAGGTTGCCCTCCAACGTGGGCAAGAATATCTGCGACGTGTAGCTGAACACGATCACCCCGAGGGAGATCGGGAAGTTCTCGAAGTCGATCGTCCACTTCACTTTGGACCAGCCCCAGTCGCCGATCTCCAACAGGCAGTAGCCGACGATGATGGCGTTTATGAACAGATGCGACATCGTGCACCAAAAGCTGAGCACCGACACGTGCTGCAGGGACTTGAGAAAACCGAGGGGCAGTAAGAATATACCGATCAGCATCATCCAGCTTCTGGTGTCTATCGCGCCCTCCGGGAAGGTGCCTATCATCAGGTCACCGCAGACGACCACGTACAGTATACAAGTCATCAGCAGCTCGATGATCTGGGCGATGTTCACCGCTCTGGCTCCCCAGGTCGGACCGAAGCATTCCTTCGCGATGGCTACGTACGAGTCCCGTACGCGAACCCGTTGCCCGGTCGTGGTGTCCAGTTCGTATAAACACTCGACGAGTATTTTCCCGGTGTAGCAGCAGATATGCGCTATACCGACCATGGCAGCGATCGCCCAGTAACCGCCCCGTAACACGGCGAACGGCAACGATACGATGAACATACCCTGTGTAAAGCAGAAATTGATTACGATACTCCCTCGATACGAGCCGTAGCACACTTTATTTGAAACGTACGTACGTTTCCTCGAAAATATTTGAGTATTAAGTATATAAAGTTCGCGGATCTCTATCGCGTGTACGATTTACATTAGGAGAATGAATTAAGAGAGAGAGAGAGTACCTGAATAGCGTTCGTAACGTTCCACGCAGCTTGCCATTCGTTGATTTTCACTCCGGATCCAAATTCACCGCCACCTTCGTCGTACTCGCTAAATTCACCGCTGCTAACGCTCCCCGTTCTAGCTTTGTCCCTGCGGAACAAACATAAAATTCACTTAGGCGCCTATAGACTCGTATTATACACGTATAAAATGCACTTCATTATGAACGAATCGTTGCATCGTTGTGCACAACTCCTTATTTACGAGTCTTGCGACGCTTGCAACTGTTCATCCAAAAATGTTATGCGGATACACCACCACCGGCTACGTCTACGTGGTTCGTTTACCCGTTTCTTTGATAGCTAAACGAGTCCTCCGCGACGGCTACGTTATTCTGGTCCCGATACGGTTGATCCCCGTTCATGCTCATCATTTCCGTGTTATCGCGACCCTCGTCGAACGACTTGAACTGGCCCTGGCCACTGTGGCTCGCAGCTCGCTGCGCGTTCGGGCCCGGTCCGCGAATG
Organism: Ceratina japonica; assembly: GCA_019453355.1. Classification (NCBI taxonomy): domain Eukaryota; kingdom Metazoa; phylum Arthropoda; class Insecta; order Hymenoptera; family Apidae; genus Ceratina; species Ceratina japonica. Next base: position 96,284 of record SMSR01013496.1, on the reverse strand, counting down.
AGCTCCATGCAGGGGCTGTTCTCTGGCCACTTGGCCTTCAACGTTTCCCAAGCAACGTTAAATGTCGCACCCAACGACGGTATTCGGGAGTAGAATCCGCGAAAGTCGGCCATCGTGTTCAATTCGTTGCTTCTATATAAACAAAATAAATTACGGATTTAATTTATTCCTATTGTCCGACGGAAAAAAACATCAAATTCATCGTGTATGCATTTTCATGTGTCTCTTTTATACCTTTCCGACTTTCGAGAGAATTGCGAATTCGTAATCGCGTTTATCAGGCTGGAATCTCGTTTGAACGAAATTAATTAGAGGAATACCGAGTAGTTTGCAAGTCGGATTATTTAAAGTAATCGAGATGAATTACTAAATTCAAAATTCTAACGAGAACGAATCCAAAATAACCGTTCTTTTAAAAACATTATTTCCGCGTTTTCTCCGAGCCAATAATAATAAAAATAGTAACACAGTGACAGATGTGACACAGTGCATACAAAAGGTCATTTTAATTGCTCGAGTTCGATAAGAATGGTCGGATGTACTATATGCTTGACACAATTCCATGTAAATGGAAGGAGGCTTGACGAAGAAAAGGAATTCTCTTACCTTTGCAACCGAAGACTCGACAACTTCGACGTCTAATATATTAACGATCTCTCGACAACGTTTAATCTCTATTAAATTGCTTGAAACTTATCCGAGAACGGTGGCACACGGGGTACGGTACAACCCTCACGGCTTCGTCCTTGATCTCGCGTACTACTACTACTATCGAGTTCCGAGCGAAGATCCGAGTTCTTCGGCGCGATTACTTACCGAAACGACGAACGAAATTCGGTCGGGAATTATCAATGAAACTTCAGCTGACACAGTGGACGTAGCTACAGTTCGGTGCGAGGAGCCCCGTATCCAGTTTCTTTTTCCAGTTTCGTTGGCCAGACAGCGAGACAGGTTTTGAACCGAAAGAGGATCCAGCGTAGCGGAGGGCTGTGCTTCCGCGTAACGGAAATGTGCGTGTTCGAAAAATAAAGGGTCGAGAGATCGTCTAGCTACGTGGACTACGATACCGCATGGTCGTCTACGGTCTACCGCGATCCTCGATTCCCTAATCGCGATATAGACTACGGCTACGGGGTCGGCGTGACACGGGGTTGGGAGATCAGATCAGCGGAATATGGCCAGCATCCACCGAACGCGCAAGCCTCGATCGATGTGGTCCACGAGACATGCCTTCGACGCGTCAGTACTGGTATTTCAAAAGTCACGTCTCCCCGAATAAACTGGATCAGGGCATCGAAGTGTATCGGGGAGTAAGGAATTTTTTATTTCGGAAACAACTGAATCCGCGGGTCACTTGAGACGCGTATATTAAATGTTTTTGGGAATCAATAAAAGACGTCAACAGCTGACGAGGAGCGTTCGTCACAAGATAAATAATTGAAGGAACGAAATAGATATCGTCCTGCATTAAAAAGCAATCTATTCGTGAGGCATTAACATTGAGCCACATATACATATATATATATATTATCTATTTGGACAACGAACACACGAGTTTCGGGAGATTTCGTGTAAATAAATTGAGCTTCGAAAAGAGTTGTTTTAATTAAGAAAAGATGATAATCGTAAATATTTTATTTTGAACAGAACTTGTGTTAATAACTTGCTCGCGTTATAACTATATATCGTAATAGGAAATTGCTTTACCATTCATTTTAATACAATATTAACAATGTCACAAAGAGCCAATGTATCGTTTAATAAATAAACCAACGTGTTTATTATTTATCTTAGGTTTGTTACTTTTCACAGTGATAATTAATAATCGGTATAACTTTACAATTGTTTGTGTCCCTGCGTTTTTCTTCTTCTTCTTCTTCTTCTTTAATTGAAATTGTAGTTATGCATCCAACCAGTCGTGTTACACGCATACAATATGAATACTTCGTTACAACGTACATTGCATAGAAAACAAGAATGCCGACGATTGGACTGTGAATAATGATTTTGGTAACGATATAAGGCCGTGAGATCACGAAGGAAAACGTTTCTAGCTTCTACTACACGAGAGAATGTACAGATCGACGAATTTATAGGACAGTCATAGTGGCAGGGGCCGCAGTAGAAGAAGTTCGAAATTTCTATTAGCTACAGTATAGTACGAAGCTTGAACGTATCACTATTGTTCAGCAAAACTGTAAATCCCGTTCATATAGCCGTATTTCGATCAGCATGAAACAACAACAATTTTTGCTAAATTAAATCAATCTTTTTCAGTCTTTATTCACTCATACGCGTATATATTTAATTAATAGATTGTACCTTTTTTTTAAATGAATGCGTATAAACCAGAAAATATATATATAATTTTAAACAATCTTTTAACATCTTGTGTGTATATATGCAGGAATGACACGCAGATATTATACTATAGTAAATGTACAAAGAGAGAAAGGTATTAAATTTGTCGCCACAGTCGGAGGACTGACCCACTCGTCACCGGCCTGGAGGCCAACACCGTCAGCTAAATATTATATTCGTCTTTAAATAATGCGCGCACACAGTCGCAACGACCGAATTTTGTACTAATCGCCCGCTAGCTATACGCATAATAATTACCCACGGATTTACATCGAAATTGCGCGTACCGACGAACAGAAAGGAAAGAGAACGTACAAGCGGCGAATGCAACGAAGACGCTTCTTAAAATTTTTCCGTGACGTTCACGTCACGTATTTGTACACTGTAGGACTGTGCAAGTTTCCCCTTTTCATCGGAGAAGAGACTTTTCGTTTTAAAAATCTAACAATAAAATGTAACACAGCTAAGACACGACAGCTAAAAATTGAATCTCCTCCTTCATACGAGTAGATCAACCGTAACTCAACGTCCACGGGGAAATGTAATTTGTATACTTAGCAGTAGTATCGAAGAAATTTCGTTTAAATTTCGCCGGCGTCCCTTTGCGTCTGATGCGAGTCACTGTCCGAAGTTAAACTCTCGATAGCGCTGTCCGGCTGTGAAATTGTCTCTGAACTCCTGGCCATGCACAGTTTGTTGGTGGTTTTGACGTCTGTGCGGCTCGATTTAAAGCTTTGATCCAAATTTGAATTCGAAGTGGAATGTAGCGATACGTTTGACTGAGCGGAGACGGGTCTTTGACACGAATGCAACATCAGTTCTGGTCCTCCGCCGTAAGTAGTTAAAAAGAACTGCCACAACTCTTCCGGTATTTGCCCGTAATCCGAGCCTGCACAATTAGACCGATATTAATTACAAATATAAATATAATATATGAATGTGTTGTCATTTTAACCAGTCTTGAAACTTACCAACTTTAAGGACGTTCTGACCATTTTTATTTATTATAATAGAATTGTTGTCGATCGGTCCGGGTGGCTGTGTCTCTTTGCCTCTGACGAAACTTTGCCACTGTCGCAGCCAAGCCATGGCCAATCCGTAAATAGCTGTAGGATTGTCGGTATTGTGGTTTAACTGCTGAAACACTTCCATTTCGTATTGCCTCCTTTTCTGTAGCGACTCGTACTTCTCCTCGCAAATCGGGCATTCATATAAATGCGTACACGCCGGACCTCCTCCGAATCTGAAACGGTCAATTTCTGAAAGGTTCTCTTTTTAAGTTAACTCTTATCGCCGAAGCGATAAAGAGATGCGAAAATAATCGAGGACGATACACTTACGTGTTATATAAATATTCCCAAACTGTTTGTGGAATAGGCATACTAAGTTTGTCTACGAATTGTGCTCTAACAGGATTTACGCCGCCGTGCGGACAAAGAAAATCGGAATTGTCTATGGGTCCGGGCTCGGAGAACGTGTTGAAACGATTTATCCATTGCCGGGACACGAAAAAGTTCAGACCGGACACCTCCTTCGACGAGATGTCCATAAATTCCATCGTTTTATCACGCAATTGCAACATCTCCGGCGACCACTTCTTATAAAATAACACATAAGCCTCGCAATGCTTTACGGTTTCCGGCGAGACTTCCGTGACGCATTGATCGTCGAACTCGAACCATTTGTTAACACTAGGATTTAACGCGTAACAGGTATAATGACCTCCGCCCGCTGTTCCGTGATGGCAAATAACCGATATCAGGTCGTACATAGTTACTTTGGACACACACTCTTTATGCAGATATGGTCGCATGTCTAATCCCTCTAACGGGAACGAAACGTAACTGGCTATCTTCGAACTGAACATCAATTCGTGGCGAAACCTTTTCAAATGGACACACAGTATTTCGGGCAGTTCTAAAACCTTCGAGAATTTAATCCCGTTCCGCAGTTTGTTACACTTCTCACAACTGTACATATTGTCCCCTTTGAGTTCGTCCGCGCTGAAGAACGCCGAGAGGCAGTCGTGCAGACTGACGACCGGTCCCCAAAACCAGGAACGCATCCACTGCAGGAACCATGACAACCAACCGGACTGATTTGTCACGTAGACAACGTCCGAACACGGCCCCGCTTTCTGCGGAGTCAGAGGCCCCTGATGCAACATGTCGATGTGATCTCTGCTCGGTATGGGCAACGACAGATCTTGAAACGTTTCCACCCTCGTCGAAATCCTATCGCAAGTAAGACATTGTACGCTACTCAAAAGTTTACCGTCGAAGATGTCACTGATGATGCTTCGCGTTTTCATTTGTTTCTTAGTCCTGCACTTTACAGGCGAATTCTGCGTCGATCTTTGCGGTTGAGAAAACGGTTGATCCACGCTCGACTTTTTGACACTTCTATTCGTAAACTTACTCCTCAGCTTCTCCGACTGAGACACGCGAGAATATCTCCTCTTCGTCCCGCGTTCGCCCTCGTCGCTGAGAGAACTCTGCTCGCTGACTCCGGAATCACAGGTCTCGTATTCGGCGTCCGACTGGCTAGAACCGGTTCCGTCGATCTCGGTTTCTTCTTCGTCCGAAGACTGTTCACCCGATCCCTTCAATCTTAACGCTATATCGCGATCGTCTTCGATATGCTCTTTCAATTCTTCGTGCAACTGATCCATAAAACATCTTAGAAATTCTTGAGTATCGTGTTGGTGATATCCTCTGAACATTGGGTGAACGGCTCGAATTCCAGACAAAATTCCGTGCGGTACAACATATCCTCTTGTTTTCCTGTTCCACATGTCTCGAATAAGGTTTAAATAGCTTAAGCTTAAACCAGGTTTTCTATCTTTGGACATATAGCTAACCATATGACCACAATCCAGAAAGAATTGTGTCAGAGGTGGTACATTCGACAAAGCTTGAAGCGCAGCGTTCATATAGCACGTGTTACCAATATTTTGGAGACCAACGAGACCTCTTAATTTCCCAGAAATATCTTTACTCTCGTCTGAATCTGTACTGTCAGGCGAATCACCAGATTTCTCGTTAAACGATCCGTCTTTCTCGTAATTTACTCGATTTATAAGTTCGCCGTAGAACCTGTTATTTATAAAACGAAAAATTATTTTATTCATGGCTTACCTACAATAGCCACTTTATTCTCTCTCAAAAGCGGGACAAAAGTGGCTCTTTTCTCACGCATACGCGTTATTTATTTAAAAAAGTTGAAAAAATTTTAATAGCCAAACGCGTTCAGAGACATTTACATTTGAAATATCGGATATATCTTCAGTCGATTCTAACGACACCACCACCGTTCTGGTTTTGATCTTTTTGGTACTGAACGACGGTCGAGCAGTATACGTCCCACTTTTCGAGACAATAAACTAGCTACACAGACGAGCCGTGAATAAAGTCCTAGACGCAATCACGGGAGTAAAGTCGATCGTTCCCTTGGGTGGTGATTGGGACTGAAACCTACCCGCGGGAACGATCGACAACTTTGCTCCCCTGGTGCATAACGTACTATTTTTCTCACAGTTCACACGTTTACAATTCCTATGATTACAAGGAAATGTATGAATGTTTAAAAGTAAATTGTGCTGATACTCACTTGTCCAACATGAATCTATTAAGATCGTCTGTTTTGCAATCTATGTTCATTGGTGTATCGCCAGCAAACTTATTGTCTTTTTGTGCTTTTGCGTCCAGTTGATTAGGCGACCGGGGTGCTTTCCGTATCACCCTGTTCGTTATCACTTCCTTTTTACACGAGTAACACCATATACGATTCGTGGAAAGATTCATGTGGGCACAATGATTAGGAAATTTCTGATTGTGTACAGTGCTATGGTCCAGGTGGGTCTCTGGACAGCCGACCCACCGACAGTCCGGGAACAAGCATAGCCACAAGTTAGGCCCGTCCGTGTCGCATTCGCTACATTTCTTGAACCGTTCCTTTTGAGGCACAACGATCTCGACGACCGCGAGATCGCCACGATTGGCGATGTGAGGGCAACTCCTCGAGACCAACGGCATCCTGTCGCGCTTCACCCTTTCGTCTATTCTCGTCAATCGTAAAACGCGAAATCGCGTGTACACTTTCGTTTCTTACATCCGTACAAAATTTGACTCACACGCGACTCGATCAACGTTACAATCATTTTTTAACCTGATCGGGACATGTCGCTTTTCGCGATCGAACATTATCCACGAAAACGATTGTCATGGGAGATAGATGCGTCGAGAATATATTAGCTGTTACGGAACGGACAGCCAATGTGAGAAACGAACCGTACGTTGGCGTGCATGATCACGGTCGACACCGTTTGTTATTTATTTGTCAACGAGATCATTAACGATTTTTAGAAAGAATCATTTGTAAAATACGTGTACTTGAACCGTAACGATTTATTAGGTACACGTTTTTACACGACGGAATGTAACAGTTTTGATATTTTCCTGAAGTGATATTAGTAGATCCCACGGTACTGGATGGAGTGCCGAATGGCTGTGTTGGAATTTTAATTATATCAATCATACTCGTTAACGTGACTCAATGAAACTTCTGGAACATTTAGAGAGGCCTTTTGTGAACATGCCTCTGTAGTTTTGTCAAAATCGGTACGTCGAAAGCCGAGATATTTGCGTTTCTTTCTAAATCGTTTCGTCGCGCCCTGCATTTGAACATGTGGCGCCATCTAGCGGTTGAACTCGCGAACTAAGCGTTCTAGCTTTACGAAATAAAAACAGACAATTTTTCTGACAAGTTCCAGTCTCGACTTGGAGTTTTATTTATTACAACCATACTCGATAACATATCATAATGAAACTTCGGGGACATTTAGAGAGACCCCTTTTGTGAACATGACTCTGCAATTTAATCGAAATCGGTACGTCAAAAACCGAGATATTTGCATTTCTTTTCTAAATCGCCTCGTCGTGTCCGGCAATTGAACGTGTGGCGCCATCTAGCGGTTGAAGTCGAGAACTAAGCGTTCTTGATTTACGAAATAGGCTTAGTTCGCGACTTCATCCGCTAGATGGCGCCACATGTTCAATTGCCGGACACAACGAGACGATTTAGTGTTTCTCTTGANTGAGAAACGAACCGTACGTTGGCGTGCATGATCACGGTCGACACCGTTTGATATTTTGTCAACGAGAATCATTTGTAAAATACGTGTACTTGAACCGTGACGACTTATTAGGTACACGTTTTTACACGACGGAATGTAACAGTTTTGATATTTTCCTGAAGTCATATTAGTAGATCCCACGGTAGTAGATTAAACGTCACGTTGACAGTGTCGAACGGCTGTGTTGGAATTTTAATTATATCAATCATACTCGTTAACGTGACTCAATGAAACTTCTGGAACATTTAGAGAGGCCTTTTGTGAACATGCCTCTGTAGTTTTGTCAAAATCGGTACGTCGAAAGCCGAGATATTTGCGTTTCTTTCTAAATCGTTTCGTCGCGCCCTGCATTTGAACATGTGGCGCCATCTAGCGGTTGAACTCGCGAACTAAGCGTTCTAGCTTTACGAAATAAAAACAGACAATTTTTCTGACAAGTTCCAGTCTCGACTTGGAGTTTTATTTATTACAACCATACTCGATAACATATCATAATGAAACTTCGGGGACATTTAGAGAGACCCCTTTTGTGAACATGACTCTGCAATTTAATCGAAATCGGTACGTCAAAAACCGAGATATTTGCATTTCTTTTCTAAATCGCCTCGTCGTGTCCGGCAATTGAACGTGTGGCGCCATCTAGCGGTTGAAGTCGAGAACTAAGCGTTCTTGATTTACGAAATAGGCTTAGTTCGCGACTTCATCCGCTAGATGGCGCCACATGTTCAATTGCCGGACACAACGAGACGATTTAGTGTTTCTCTTGATCGAAAAGCAAGCGAGGAAGTGCACATGGACAGATTTTGCACTCTGACAGATTTATACGTGCTACGTGTATTTTGATAGTATAAGGAAACGGTTTTTAGCTCTTGTGAAAATACATTCGTATTCTCTGGTAATCGTGAGGTGTATATTACAGTACTATTTGTGTTATTCTTAAAATCAACCTAAACGATAACCTCTGGCTCTCTAGCCTCACATTCTTTCTATCACTCTCTATTGTAAGATATTTGAAAAACATAATAGTCCTGAACAAACAAATTCAAAACATATTGTTAATCAACTACATGTGAAGACTGATATACGTCAATTCTGTTTCTTAGCGGTAAAAATGGTGTTGTCGTGTCGATTTTACAAAGAGAAATATCCAGAGGTGGAGGACGTAGTAATGGTAAATGTACGAAGTATAGCCGAAATGGGAGCTTATGTACATTTATTGGAATACAACAATATCGAGGGTATGATCCTCCTCTCTGAATTGTCCAGAAGACGTATCAGATCTATCAATAAGCTTATTAGAGTAGGAAAAACTGAACCAGTCGTTGTGATCAGGGTCGACAAAGAGAAAGGTATGCAAACGTTTTATATATAAATGAAATCTTCCGATTCATTTAACGGTATCGAATTTAATTGTTTACTTCAGGCTATATTGATCTCAGTAAACGTCGTGTGTCGGCCGAGGACGTAGAGAGGTGCACAGAAAGATATGCAAAAGCAAAAGCTGTTAACTCGATTCTAAGACACGTTGCAGAATTGTTACATTACGATAGCGACGATCAGTTGGAAGAGCTGTATCAGAAGACTGCATGGCATTTCGAAGAGAAATATAAGAAACAGAAAGCTTCGGCATATGATTTCTTTAAACAATCTGTCTTGTGAGTGCGAAGAACTACAAAAGAAGACCGATACTGTTTGTGCAATTAGAATTGCTAAAATACAACTGTTTTAGGGATCCGTCTATTTTAGCGGAGTGTGGTCTAGACGAACATACGAAAGAAGTGCTGTTAAATAATATCAAACGGAAACTGACTTCTCAAGCAGTGAAAATTAGGGCAGACGTAGAGGTGGCGTGCTACGGCTACGAAGGAATCGACGCAGTGAAAGCTGCCTTGAAAGCTGGTCTAGCTCTTTCCACCGACGAACTACCAATTAAAATTAATTTAATCGCACCACCCTTATACGGTATAATACTAATTCTGACGATTGTAAATGTTTCTCTTCAAAATCGAAAACTAATCATCGTCTTGTCCTTCCTTAAGTCATGACAACGTCCACACCTGAGAAGCAGGATGGCTTAAAAGCGTTAAACGATGCTATCGAGGCTATACAAAGTAAGATAACATCGTTAGGAGGTGTATTTAACGTGCAAATGGCTGTAAGTTTCCTTTTTACTGTAAATACGTGTTCAAACACGTGTATCTATGATAATAATATTATTATTTGAACTTACAGCCGAAGGTCGTTACCGCGACCGACGAGGCAGAATTGGCGAGGCAAATGGAACGGGCTGAACTCGAAAATGCCGAAGTCGCTGGTGACGACGACGAAGAAGAAGTGGAAGGACTTGACGGGTTCAGCGGTGGCGAAGGAGACGACGACGATACGAGACCCGGGAACGAGTCTCAAGAAGAAGAATGAACGTGACACAAATCGCTCGTTTCCAGTGTCCTCCTTCGATCGCAATCGTACTTTTCCAAGTATGTTACTGCCTCGATAGACATGCAGACGTGTTTCAAATAAATACATTAAGATCGACGTATTATAATTTATAGATAATTTTTTATTAACTCCATAAATAAACAAATTAATAATATTTGAACTGTTTTCAACAGAAAAGTTGTCCCGAGGAAAGAAGGAAAATAATATCTATTCATCTTTATTTATTTAACACATAGAGAAATACATGCAAAATGATTTCAAAAATAACTTGGACGTTACACGAATCGTTGGTATCGGTACTGGTATCTTTTAATTTTAGAATTTCTCTAAACACATTTTGCGTTAATACATCTAACTCGGAACACGCGCAACCACGTATAATATCGTATACATATAAATATATACGAGCATCGTCTTTCATTTCATTTTATATTTTTTATATTCCACTTAAAACAGAAGTATTTACAGTATAGTATACACACGTTATTAAATATCTTACATGTTCAAGATATCGACAAGTATGTGTTCGACTCGTGTAGGCAACATTAACAGTCACGTTTCGTCGTCGATATAATAGATTTTTCAAAGTTTGAACAGAAATATTATTATAAAAACTGAACATCATTTTCAAACAAGATAAAACATTTTTTTATTCAATATCTCAATTTAGAGGTTTTACTAAAACAATTAGTTATTGTAAAACTTTTCCTTCTTACAGAATAAATCACAGCGGTTTATTAATTTTATTTGTTTCTATAAAGCGCGTGAAGTTCCCGACGTCGTAACGAGAATACAGTGGACACCGGACGAGAACGTACATACATTTTTTCATGTATATATCGCATAAATTTGACTAAAAAAGGAATAAAACTAGATCTGTGTGTGAAACGTTTGCTTGAAATACTACGAGCGATCGCAATATTTAATTGCAAAACTCTTACGTTCGCTAATCATTTAACGTCATGAGGTAGTAGTTACACGGAAATAAATATGTATTACAATATACCTCGTTTTATTTAATTTTTATCTTATGCAGTTTAAGTTTGAAACCAAGTAATTCTGAGAGCACTCCCGAGAGAGCGGACAACAGTACCACTTTTGTAATTGTATACAAGTACGGGTTGGCCGACAGACCAGATATTTTAAACGGACATTCGAGTTCCTGTAAGACATAAATTAATTATGTCCTGTAACCAAACGAAAGAGATATTAACTTTTACATTACCTTTATTAAATCCGCCGCTAATTTCAGAACATTATTTGCTACCATGAGCTCTTCCTTTTTATGCGGCTTCTGTTCTATTTGCAAATATAGATTGATCTACGAAACAAAGCGAACGTCAAATACTTCCTTTTAAAAGAAACATGTCGATAATAGATCTGAAACGAATATCGTTTTACCTGTTCCGTAATCAGGACTGAAAGATTTCTATACTTTTTATTAATCTTTGTACCCAGCGTCATAAAACGTAATATAAATATCCCGAGAGAAAAACTCCAAAACAACGCCTCGACGTTGTATCGGGAGTGCAAACTTTCAAGATCCTATATAACATCACGAATTTTTACGTACAGCATATATACCAAGCCATTCTAATCTTTCTTTCTAACATTCTCTCTTATTTATGAATACGAAAATTTATTTTACCTTGATCAACTCCAAACTCACGAATGATAACAATAATAAGGTAACAATGAATACTGCTGACACTATTACGTGCACGGAACGTTGCGGTCCTCTTCTCTGTAAATCATAAATTATTCATTAAATTATTTTAATTTCGCGGGTTCAACGATGTACAAGTAAAAATATGCATACCTTCAAATACGATCTCACGCTCAACCATAATTTTATGTTCCGCACTTTGTTTAATCGGAAATGCGGTAGATCAGATTTTCGAGCACGCCTCGACGACGTCAAATGGGAAAAAAGCTTCGCGTACAGTAGCCTCTGTTTATAAGTACGTTCCGCGACTGCCAACAGGAAAAACAATAACGACGATAGCACGAGTCTCTCGAACGCCGATATAAGCACTATCGTCCGTTCCCTGAAACATATACATCATTTATTTAATATTAAGTACATATGATATTTTATTCCGTATAAAGTAGCGTTTACGATTTATATATCTTGTGATTACCATAGAGCCGTCCCAAACGCCAGATCTATGATTTTAGTTAAAATATCGCTATACGTTTCCAAATTGACATAAATCAAGCCGTTTGGTATTAAGGAACTAGTTACATTGCTACTATTGTCCATCCCTATGTGGTCGCTCAATCGTTTGATAGACGGTATTAAAGATAGCACAAGGCTAAGCATTAGGCCTCCATAAAAGTAACTCATACTTTCGGGCATTGACTCTACTCTAGCAATAATAGCCGAACTAATGTCCAACACCGACAGTTCAGCCTTTTTTATATCACGTCGCGTCCATATAGTACACGAAACTGAAAAACATTCATCGTTTATTCATCGTTCTCTTACTGTGTGTATTACGTTCAATTGTGATTCAATATACACGTTACCACGATCGTACGCAGCACAATTAGAACTGAGCATTATAGACGGTGGCAATTCGAATTCCCAAGAAAACGGATGTTCCACGAATTCTCCGTAATTCTTGGTCGTTTCACTGTGTAAATCGGATTCCTCGAGCTCTGAGCTGTAACAATTTTCGTTCTTCAACGATCAATTTTATGGTGAAGTATTAGGTATCAGTAGAATTTCACCTGTAACTACACTCGTCACTGTTCGTCGTCACACCCATCCATTCTGTAGCGGATGTCGTAGCTTCGGTCAAATGATTTGTCACTGCCTCTTCGCATTCTCCTTCTTCCTCGCTTTCACACGGACGACGGCCTTCTCTCGACCCTATTCCCATTAGACAGTCTTTGTCCTTTAAACAACAACTTACAACTTTAATACATTTATGATTCGTTAAAAACGCAGCGCACTTAAACAACTTACACAAGTAATTATTTAATCCGATGAAACAGATTATAGGAAATGCTTACCACTTTACTAGAAGTTTCTGGCTCGCTATTCGTAGAATTGTCTTCTGTCTTCAATAATTCTGATGCTGCATGGAAATTGAAACAGGTCGATTTAGCTAATAGGAACAGGCCAGTTCTTTCCAGCAAAGATTAGAGCATGCTGTCGCGCATAAAGTTTAGAGTAAAATCTGTTACAGATGAAACCTGAAAATTTTTGTTGTACGGATTGTCGATTAGCAGTGTCTTCCAACCAAAGTGTATGTTCCTCACTGTTTTTATGTAACTCATTCTTCTTCTGCTTATCCGCTTGCGTGACACTTTTAACATTGTCGCTGGACACATTTCCATTTAAACTCTCAAATCCATCATCATCCTGATGTACATTACTTATATCTTGTTCGCAAACATCGTCTGTAACAGAGAAAGTTACACTTTAACTTTGAGCAAACACAGGCAACGAATAATAAAACAGAAAATTTTAGTACAGTATATAATATATTAACTTGATCGAGTATGTCCAGCTGGAGCTCCGTTCATAGGATCGTTGTTAGCCACGCCGCCGTTTACCGGCTCGTTATCACAGGGTGCTCGAGCAGTCACAAATTCCTTTAAAACGTGATTCGCATTTATACAGTCGTTAAGAATTATCGTTATTAGATTTTATGGAAATCACGATAATTACCTGTGACCGACTTACAGTTAAAGAATTCTCAATTATAACTTTTTTACCGAATCTTACAGATGTTAATACTTCGTCACTTACTGTACTAGCTTTCTCAGACGCTGTGTCTTGAGACGATTTTGAATCTTCGTGCAAACCTGCAGAATACGATTTACATCCCGGAACAGTACATGGAAAGCAGATATCTAACAAAAAGTATACTTACGTAAATTTTGTCTAGTTCTCGATTTACCCGTACGACATCGGGTATGTCGTAAACGTTTAACAGTTTTTCGTTTATTTTGGTCATCAGGCGTAATCGGGCCCGAATGGGTCGAGACAATATGAGAATGGACGATGCATAATGTTAGCATCATAATAATAGGTATTAATACTTCCGACGTCGAGACTATCTGTAAGATATTTTAATTGATATAAGATCACATATAAGCACGTGTACACGGATTTGTATACGTATACATTTATGATACGAATAAGTATTTTTCATACATCACTTTCATTGTCCTTGACCATATGACAAAAATACACACACATATTGATCAACTGCAAGCTATACAGTAATAAAAATAAAGTAAAAATCTTTAAACTAGTCTGCTGTATCCACCACTTGCTATATAATGGAAGAAATAATAGACGTTGAAGCGCCAAGCAAGCTACTGTCGACAATCCATGCTTTGGCTTGGCTTTTGGGAAAGAAGAACCTGCATGCGTCAATATTATACAAGATTAAATAATGGTAAAATAGAATGTGAAATAATTAGAACGATATATATCGTGAAACTGAATAATATCTCATACAACTCTAATTAGTTCATAATTTATCTTTACCTCGGACGAGATCGACATCGATCAGTTCTGTTTTTAGCTTTGCAGTTCTCATTGGAACATGGGTAAACCCTCCGAGAATATGCTGTTCCACTGTTTTCTCCCATTGCTGTTTGTCATAAGCACCAATTTTCTTTTGATACCTAAAGTTTGTGATCATCGCATGATGAGGTAAACCCTGCTGTGTTATTGCAATTAATAGGCTGCAGATTCATAGGGTGAAATAAATCAATTTAAAAAGTGAAATATAAATTGAGATCTCTCTTATCCTTCAGTACGAGCAATGAATAAAAGTCTGCAGCCAGTTTAATTATTAATATATGAAATATGGAATTTCTTACCAGTAAATGAGTTCGTGCAGTTTCATTTTTCTTGATCGCTATCGCAATCGAGCGAAATGACTATTAATTTTCAACCTTAACCAACAGCTGATTACGTTCGAACGAGCGGAAGATGATTTTCCGTCTGGCTTTGTTAATAGATTCAACGTAAATGTTGCTCCCATAATATATACACGATGAGCGTTATTTGCGAGCGACGTTTTCAGTTGTCAAAATGTTTCGGTGAAGTGGACGATACATTAAATAAATTTTGTGTTGTCGAGAAACAAAGTGTTCGAGAGATTTAAAGCGAGATTTCTAATCATAGTTTCTAGCCTA
Source organism: Ceratina japonica (assembly GCA_019453355.1). Taxonomy (NCBI): domain Eukaryota; kingdom Metazoa; phylum Arthropoda; class Insecta; order Hymenoptera; family Apidae; genus Ceratina; species Ceratina japonica. Next base: position 81,187 of record SMSR01013496.1, on the reverse strand, counting down.
GCCTGACAGCCTGACAGTAGTGTGTGCGGTTGAAAATTTCGACAATGCAAAACACATACGATTCTGATCAATTTCAATCCGTANCTTACTGTACTAGCTTTCTCAGACGCTGTGTCTTGAGACGATTTTGAATCTTCGTGCAAACCTGCAGAATACGATTTACATCCCGGAACAGTACATGGAAAGCAGATATCTAACAAAAAGTATACTTACGTAAATTTTGTCTAGTTCTCGATTTACCCGTACGACATCGGGTATGTCGTAAACGTTTAACAGTTTTTCGTTTATTTTGGTCATCAGGCGTAATCGGGCCCGAATGGGTCGAGACAATATGAGAATGGACGATGCATAATGTTAGCATCATAATAATAGGTATTAATACTTCCGACGTCGAGACTATCTGTAAGATATTTTAATTGATATAAGATCACATATAAGCACGTGTACACGGATTTGTATACGTATACATTTATGATACGAATAAGTATTTTTCATACATCACTTTCATTGTCCTTGACCATATGACAAAAATACACACACATATTGATCAACTGCAAGCTATACAGTAATAAAAATAAAGTAAAAATCTTTAAACTAGTCTGCTGTATCCACCACTTGCTATATAATGGAAGAAATAATAGACGTTGAAGCGCCAAGCAAGCTACTGTCGACAATCCATGCTTTGGCTTGGCTTTTGGGAAAGAAGAACCTGCATGCGTCAATATTATACAAGATTAAATAATGGTAAAATAGAATGTGAAATAATTAGAACGATATATATCGTGAAACTGAATAATATCTCATACAACTCTAATTAGTTCATAATTTATCTTTACCTCGGACGAGATCGACATCGATCAGTTCTGTTTTTAGCTTTGCAGTTCTCATTGGAACATGGGTAAACCCTCCGAGAATATGCTGTTCCACTGTTTTCTCCCATTGCTGTTTGTCATAAGCACCAATTTTCTTTTGATACCTAAAGTTTGTGATCATCGCATGATGAGGTAAACCCTGCTGTGTTATTGCAATTAATAGGCTGCAGATTCATAGGGTGAAATAAATCAATTTAAAAAGTGAAATATAAATTGAGATCTCTCTTATCCTTCAGTACGAGCAATGAATAAAAGTCTGCAGCCAGTTTAATTATTAATATATGAAATATGGAATTTCTTACCAGTAAATGAGTTCGTGCAGTTTCATTTTTCTTGATCGCTATCGCAATCGAGCGAAATGACTATTAATTTTCAACCTTAACCAACAGCTGATTACGTTCGAACGAGCGGAAGATGATTTTCCGTCTGGCTTTGTTAATAGATTCAACGTAAATGTTGCTCCCATAATATATACACGATGAGCGTTATTTGCGAGCGACGTTTTCAGTTGTCAAAATGTTTCGGTGAAGTGGACGATACATTAAATAAATTTTGTGTTGTCGAGAAACAAAGTGTTCGAGAGATTTAAAGCGAGATTTCTAATCATAGTTTCTAGCCTAGCCTGACAGCCTGACAGTAGTGTGTGCGGTTGAAAATTTCGACAATGCAAAACACATACGATTCTGATCAATTTCAATCCGTATAGGTCTGTCAAATTTCTTCACGAATATATTTATTAAGTTTCATACAAAATTTATTATATGACTGAGATTCATAAGTCCTATCAGATCTTACAATACCTCTTTTCACACACACGACCACGAAACACACACCATCCACGCATCATTGATCCTTTATATAAACATAATATAAACGTATGTAATACATAAGTGCATGAACTCCGGTCTTTGACGTGCGCGGACAGTTGTTTTGTTATTTACATTCATATCATTGTTGAGTAATGCCACGTTCACGAAACAAGCATTTTACACATATTGTCGTTACTAATCAAATTTCTACGTGATAGTAAGAGAAAAGAATATTTTTAAAGATATTGTCGTCGAAATGTTCCTTCTGAATTGTTGGTTATGCCTCGGCCTCCTATCCTGGGCAACGTGTTTACGGGAATACGAGAAAAAGGATTTGATTGCCCTCAGAGAAGAGGTGCGAACCATGTTCGATCACGCTTATTCAAGTTATTTAACATATGCCTACCCGTACGACGAACTGCGATCGCTAAGCTGTGATGGATTTGACACATGGGGCAGTTTTTCATTAACATTGATAGACGCATTGGACACGCTGGCAGTGATGGGAAATTTTTCTGAATTTCGTCGCGTAGCAGAGATAATAAGCGCCAGAGGAAACTTCGAGGCCAACATCAACGTGTCTGTATTCGAGACGAATATAAGAGTGATCGGAGGATTGCTCAGCGCTCATCTTTTATCGCGTAAAGCAGGCATGGATCTAGAGCCAGGCTGGCCTTGTAATGGTCCCCTTTTGCGTCTCGCTGAGGACATGGCGAAACGTTTAATTGTAGCGTTTGATACACCCACGGGAATGCCGTACGGTACTGTCAATTTGAAGTACGGCATACCCGAAGGTGAAACAAGTATCTCTTGTACAGCGGGAATAGGCACGTTCCTCTTAGAATTCGGAACGTTGTCCAGATTGACGGGAGATCCGTTGTACGAGGAAATAGCCATGAACGCTGTCAAAGCTTTGCATTATTATAAATCAAACATCGGCTTGGTGGGTAACCACGTGGACGTGCTGACGGGGCACTGGACGGCTCAGGACTCTGGAATTGGTGCAGGCGTCGATTCCTATTTCGAATACTTGGCAAAGGGCACGTTGTTGTTTCAAGATCCACAATTGGCAACTATGTTTCACGAACATAAAGCTGCCATCGAGAAATATATTCGCAGAGAAGACTGGCATCTGTGGGTCTCGATGACCAAGGGACAAGTAACGCTGCCAGTGTTTCAGTCTTTGGACGCTTATTGGCCGGGGGTGTTGAGTCTCTTCGGCGAAGTCGGAGACGCCATGAAATCGTTGCATAATTATCACCGCGTTTGGAAACAATTCGGATTCACGCCGGAGTATTACAATATACCGCAAGCCGAAGCGGGCACCAACAGAGAAGGTTACCCGTTGAGGCCGGAACTCATCGAGTCGGTCATGTACTTGTACAGAGCGACGGGAGATCCTTATTTGATACAAGTCGGAGTGGACATACTGAGAAGTTTGCAGCACAGTGCCAAAACTACCTGCGGTTATGCGACCATTAACGACGTCAGAGATCATCGGAAGGCCGACAGAATGGAATCTTTTTTCTTAGCCGAAACTACTAAATATCTTTATCTATTGTTTGATCCCGATAATTTTATTCATAATTCTGGCCAGAAAGGAGACGTCATTCGAACGCAATGGGGCCAGTGTATCGTAGACGCAGGAGGGTACGTCTTTAATACGGAAGCGCATCCCATAGATCCCGGAGCGCTTTACTGCTGTCACAGAAGTCAGAATTTATTCCCGAATGAAAAAGCAAAGTTATGGAAATTTGTCCCTGTGGACGATAAGAAGGAACCAGAGAATACGGAAAATGACTCGCTTCGTGCAGATGTTCCTAGTAAAAATGACGATAAACAGTCAATCGAAATCGTGAAATTATCGGAATTTAGGAAATATTTTATAAACAATTTAGAGAGTAAGATCAAGAGAACCAATTGCGCGTCGTCTGCGGATGACAAAGTGGACGAAACAAGGACGATAAAAGAGGAAAATAATTCGAATCCAGAAAATCCTGAATCTTTGAAAGTACAAGTAGTTGCGCCACCCTCTGGGATTTATAAAGCCGACGACAGCGAGAACATTGACGCCTACGAGGCTTACGCCGCGACAGGTGGGCATTATTCCGCTCCTATCGCGAACAACACAGAATCGCCGGTCAAGCAAAACAATATCAAATCGAGATTCGAGCCACAGATATTACTCGAAAGTATTAGGAGGAAAAACCTGTATCCTACGAACGATACAGCAAGATCGAATTACCAGCTTTTATCTTGCCAGTCTCAATCATTCTTACAACGTATATCGATCATAGGAGAATTTTTTTAAAATGTCTTAATAGGAGATTATTGTAGATATAATGAGAGAGAGACTGTACATATTTACAATAAATTAAGTGCAAGTTTTAAACGTCTATGATTACTGTAGAAAGTTAGAAAAGATTCCCCCTTCATTCTCTACCGTTTCCTATTCTTCAGTAAAAAAAATGAATCCCGGCGAATAAAAAAATTATTTCCACAAGAGCAGTTCACTTCTGTATAGAGCAAAAGAAACAAAGCTGAGTACTCAAGAATTAAAATATATAGTTACTCATCCTCACCAAACAAACAGTTATTTTGCTCTAGTCTGCTAAAGATTGTAGATTACCAATTTATTACAACAAATACCCTACGCTGTAATCGTACGTATGATATGCAATGTGCATGTATATGTAACACTAGCGCATACGTCGTACGGAATACCCGCATCTCCTCGATACGCGATGCAGTTCTTCCGAGGAATCCCCGGTTTACGCGGTCCGTTTTGTTCGGTGCTTATATAAACGACGGGTGCTCCGCTTCTCGTCATAATATAATTCTACCAAAGAACGAAGACGTGCTTCTGGAAGATATTTCATTTGCTGCAAATAATTTAACGAACATCTTCAAATAAGGTAAGTTACTTTCATTTCGTGTTCCCGTTTATTACGATTATGATACATATTTTTATTGCACGTATATTATAAAAACTTTCTGGAATATCAATACCCGAGTGAGATTTGTCGACGCTTCCTATTCATATAAAGTATATAACGCGTATTAGAGTACTCGAAGTTATGCTCAAGCGATACGAATTTACTTCAAAATAACGCGCAATATAATTTCAATTTATATTTGCATGAGATCTGGATTGATTTTAATTTCTCAGTTGAATCGCTAGAATTATTTGTATGAAATAGTTCGCTGATTTTTCAAATATGATTATGAATCTGCTAGATAATTGATTCGTAGAATATCTTTTTATTGTTTCCTACATTTTACAAATGGATATTTATACGTTCTTCATACTAAATTCAAATGTGCGTTATTACTGTGCGGCATTATTGAATATTTAATGAATTACGTACTCGTATTATCAAATATCGAAGTATGAGACGAGCTCAAATAAATGTGTTAATCGGTGACTTCATGTTATTTGTCTAAACGAGTATTACGCGTGAATATTAATATAAAATACATTCAGAAGTTATTAATATCTTATTTTTATCATTTTTACAGATGGACGCTAGATCAAACAGGACTAATCAATGCAATTCGACGCATACGCCGACTGGGCCGGGTCACAAGGCCGGCTATCACGGCACCGGAACGAGATCGGATTTGAACAATCATGCAAATCAAATGAATCCGAACAACCCAAGATATAAGAAATAAACATTTTTCTGAAATATATATATATGTGATGTAAAAATCATGTATTTCATCTTTAATATGCTCCAATAAATGTGACGAGCAGCAGTAAAATATTTTGACCTCTATTTCCTTCTTTACATCCATCCAGTATTTATTAAACTGCAATTGATCTCATATATATGTACGTCGAAGAAAATTCAAATATCAGAAGTTCCATGAATGCGCATTGCAATAAACGATAAACGAAGGTTTCTATCTAAATTATTGTTGCAACCAGTATCATGCAAATTTCACTAATGCGCATTCGCTCGTTTTTGTATCGTAAATAAAAAGGCACCTCAGGTAAGTATACGTACTATTCTATCTCTGAGCGAAACCTGTGACTTGAACCATTGACTCGTACACAGCGAAACGGACGGAGGATTAAATTGAAATTTCGTATATTTATTACACACATTTCTATATAATTAAATGATAAAATAATTTTCAAAGATTATAGACTTATGAATGTGAGAGAACCAAGTATTAAAAGGTAAATGGAATTGAACGTGTCGATCTGACTCCGGCGGGCTGTCTTATCCAAAATCCCCAAGTGACGAATTGTTCTCCATCGTTTTCTTTGTTCGGGCCTCGAAATACTTTTACCTTTACGCGTGGCACATCGGCTAAACTTAATAAAAGAATTTCATATGTATATACATCCACAACTGTTGAATTGGAGGAAATAATTATTTTAACTGTTATAAATGCTGTTCACTGTATTTCAGACGATTTTATTTACAATTTCACATCAGTGAGAAATATTATTCATGACGTACCTTCCATATCGTCGATTTTCGCAGAATCGCCAAGTATAAATATCTTTCTCTTATCACTTTGGGCGTCTATAATAATTGTCGAAGCAAGGAAAGAGAGACAAGCCAAGTACGGAAAATTCTGAAAAACGGATAGAAAATCTAAAAATACTATATTTAATATTTTAATACTTTATCGAATTTTATAATTTACCAGTAGTTCCATCGTAACGAACGTAAGAAGAATGAGCTGTTATTCGACAGTTCGAGTCACTTATGTATAGTGGTAGAGTATTTAGAGCATGACAGAGTCACATCTTGATAGTTTTCAGATTATTTTCCTCTCATAGAGAAAGTTCCTTTCTTTTAAACGACACTGACCTGATTTCAGGCAACGCACAGCAAGAGATTTTAACGTAAAGAAGACAGTTGTAACCAAATGCGCAAACGGATCAAGTACCTATACCTACACACACACACACAGGTAGATACCTGCTGGGAATTAAAACATAGCAATTAATAAGTATTGGGCGAGGATTACAAATGTCAGGCATTCTCTCTTGCCTCTCACTGTTTTGCTCTCATTTTTGTTCCTACATTAATATAGGTGGTATTTGATTCAGAATACAATTTTATTTATAAACATAATAATGATTACAGTTATTTATGACTTTAATGATTTAAACAAGGTTTTTCTTATGAAAATTTCCCGAATTTTACCATACATGTATGTTATCTACAAAAATAAAATTAAAATAAGATATTCATTATAAAAAGCTTATGACAAAAAACGGCAGCACGTCACTTGGAATACCACTTTTTCTCATCTGAAAAGTCAAAGATACATAATTATTTACGCTGGTGTATAATTTTTGTTAATAATTTGAGTTAAGTAACATATCGAAGAAATGTAACAGAATCCAGGATTTTGTTACCTCTGCATATAAAATTCTGTTTACGCGTTACTGCAACATCTGGCATATAATGTTTTTCATTACTACATAAAGAAACCTGAGAAGTAAGTACTTACCGATGACGATCTTCTCGTCATTGTCTCCCTCATTTTCTAGTCTCCATATGAAATGGTCAAATAGACGCATCGGCTCGAGAAGACTAATCTTATACGCCCTTATCTTTTTCAGTCTTTCCGTTTTAGTTTTATGTTTTTCATTGAACTCCTTTATTCCTTTGACCAACGTCGTAATCGTCGGAACCTGTTCCGGTTGAAATTTATCTACTGTTTTCGCCGTGAAAGGGACACAAACTTTTCCAGTCTTTGGATGGATGCAAAAAGGAGATTTTGAAAAATTGTTCATCCCTTTAGTTGCATTTATGTCGAGTCTTGGGTAAGCGTACTGCAACATTACTTCTTGTACTATATATCGATGCTGAGGCCATTTTTCGTTGTCCTGAAATCAATTAAAAGCGATCGACTGATACGCTCTGTCTTTAGGGGTAATAATCATACATCAACACAGTCGTCGAAATATAAATACCGTTGCCTTTAAATTTTTGATATAATTGACAAACTCGTTCCACCTGTCTTTACTGGACGAACATTTATCAAACAGTAACTTCAATTCACTTCTGCATTCATCGTCGGAAATGATTTTCAAAAATTGGTCTATTCTTTCTTCTGTTCCCAATATATCCTGCTCCTCCACACAGAAAGGGACAAATACGTCTTTTATTATTCCTAGCGCCTGTCTGAAACGTCATTTAATTCCACAGAAAGAACGTTTTAAACAGATAGAACACAAAAATTATTACATACTTAACGCCCTCGGATGTGTTTTCAGTGAGCCTTACTTTCTTATATTCCCCACCTTTTATGAGTTGTAGGTTTTCTGCGATCGCAGAACGTTCAGGAACAGTTAATTTACGTGCCGCCCTGTCGCACACCCAACAATGTATGCTTTTTCTCCCAGAGAATACCCACAATATGTAGCTATATCCATAGTCCACTAAGAAATTTGTGACACATGAACTTTTCGTATAATTCGTCGTATAAGAAAATATCCATGTTCCTCTTACCTTGCAAAGAAGAATCTAATATCTTGCAAGCAAGTGTCATGAACTTCCAACATTTAGAGCAGACGTCTACACCCGAACAGCAAGTCCGGACCTCATCGTAGTCAGTCATATTTATATGAAAAATTAATTCTCTTTCTACAGGCCTAAAGCGTGGATGCTTATTTTCCAACGGACTAGACAAAAGCAATGTTCTTAGAATTTATTTCGTAACAGTTATATATTAATTGTTAAATAGTTACCTGATATTGTATATAGGTCCTATATCAATCTTAATAGGAATCGTCCGTTTCGCTTCAGTTCTCATGTGCTCTGGACTTTTAAATGCTTGGAAACGTTCAGAAACATCGTCCATCGTGGTAAATGAAAATTCCCTGTGGTAGAATTTGGACACTGAAACATATGATTTTAATAAATTCAACTAACGAAATACGAGCGTTATGTTTCCCAAAAATTAAAAATAAGGAGAGACATACGTTTGGTATAGCACAACCAACGAAAACAATCGTCGAATGGAAACCATTCGGAATAATAAATTGGTAAAAGATCGGTCAACTTTGCAACGTCTGCCATTTCACTTGATTATTTTTATATATCGTGTCCTTTAAAGACGTTTCGCAAACACTTGTATCCTGACGATTGTTTATAGACGGTTTATAGAGATACTATAGAGTACCCGCACTCACAATCAGAGAGACATGGAGAGACAAGGGCAGACAAGGGACAGCAAGGGACTGCAAGGGACTTGAATGGAAGGGATTGAAGGGACCATCTAGGTACAGGGGGTACAGGGACTGGACGACACCTACCCTACCTAAAAATAAAATTTCTCCTAAACCGGAAGTTGCAGATTCAAAGTAGGAGATTTCAAAATTAATTTGCGAATTAGGTTAATGTAACGACAGCGAATNATAATAAATTGGTAAAAGATCGGTCAACTTTGCAACGTCTGCCATTTCACTTGATTATTTTTATATATCGTGTCCTTTAAAGACGTTTCGCAAACACTTGTATCCTGACGATTGTTTATAGACGGTTTATAGAGATACTATAGAGTACCCGCACTTACAATCAGAGAGACATGGAGAGACAAGGGCAGACAAGGGACTGCAAGGGACAAGGGACTTGAATGGAAGGGATTGAAGGGACCATCTTAGGTACAGGGACTGGACGACACCTACCCTACCTAAAAATAAAATTTCTCCTAAACCGGAAGTTGCAGATTCGAAGTAGGAGATTTCAAAATTAATTTGCGAATTAGGTGAATGTAACGACAGCGAATATAGACTATGTTCACCGTCAATGATTCAGTGAAATAAAAATTGATTTCTAAAAATACAGGTAATAANTGACGATTGTTTATAGACGGTTTATAGAGATACTATAGAGTACCCGCACTTACAATCAGAGAGACATGGAGAGACAAGGGCAGACAAGGGACTGCAAGGGACAAGGGACTTGAATGGAAGGGATTGAAGGGACCATCTTAGGTACAGGGACTGGACGACACCTACCCTACCTAAAAATAAAATTTCTCCTAAACCGGAAGTTGCAGATTCGAAGTAGGAGATTTCAAAATTAATTTGCGAATTAGGTGAATGTAACGACAGCGAATATAGACTATGTTCACCGTCAATGATTCAGTGAAATAAAAATTGATTTCTAAAAATACAGGTAATAATAAAGTTGCATTATTGATTATGAATATTTATTTCGTGAAATTTGCCAAAACAATAACTAATCGAAGACATTGTAAGAGGACGAATATAGCAAATGTTAACTAACATAAATCGTTTTCAAATATGGCAAATGTAATTCCCATTTCCGGTTTAGGCGCACTTTTTCGCAGCCAATCAAAAATCACCTCGAGGGTAACGTGACAGTGATGGTGGTGGAAACTGTGGGAGTGCGGGATATTTGAAACTGCTGCACAAAAATATCTCAATAAGTATTTCAGAATTTGTTTAGACTTTCCTACAGTAAACAATGCGTTTATTACATTTTCAATCCGCACGGCGATCGATCGTCGTGTATGTATGTGTAACTCGATTCGTGGCGTGCTTGCGCGTGAGTCAATAATACCAATTTATTTTATTTATTTTTTTTATATCTTTATTTATCGTTATTTTCAGAAGCAACTCTTTCTAATTTATTGCTGAGGTTCTTCCGATTAAAATGAAACCCGACACGGCATATATCCGATATATTAGATACTATATGTATAGATCGAATAAAGAATTCTGTTCGGAGCAACTAAAAACAGTCGAAAGTACGTCATGTTTAGTTTCGTTTTAATCAGGAGAACGTGACAAATGCGATAATGTGGTTTTCATATGAATCGAGGGATATTATTTCAATTTAAATCTGACACTACTAGAATCTCGGCGAGATGATCCGGGAACAGGCGCACAGGAAAATATACGAGTGCCTCTTACCTTACTCTTTATATACGACCNAATTCCCATTTCCGGTTTAGGCGCACTTTTTCGCAGCCAATCAAAAATCACCTCGAGGGTAACGTGACAGTGATGGTGGTGGAAACTGTGGGAGTGCGGGATATTTGAAACTGCTGCACAAAAATATCTCAATAAGTATTTCAGAATTTGAATTTTTTTATTGCTGAATTTCAAACTTTATTATGTAGACTACTGCAAACAGTAATTTCACTAATTTCTTAATTTAAGGAGCAAACGATTATTTAATATAATTATTTAATTATAGTACTACGTATGACGTATGTGTTAATTGTTTACTCGAGNAACAGTCGAAAGTACGTCATGTTTAGTTTCGTTTTAATCAGGAGAACGTGACAAATGCGATAATGTGGTTTTCATATGAATCGAGGGATATTATTTCAATTTAAATCTGACACTACTAGAATCTCGGCGAGATGATCCGGGAACAGGCGCACAGGAAAATATACGAGTGCCTCTTACCTTACTCTTTATATACGACCGACTCTCAAGTTCTGCAAAATAATCCTTCATTATAACTTTCACCCGTTCCAACCCTCCAATACTATAAGCCCGGTTCGAGAGGAATTATTAATTATTATCCCAAGGGTTCCTCGGGCTTTACAGCTAACTTCTTCGAGCCCTTCGTTAGCTGCTTCGCTGATTAAACATCGGAATAATATCTAATTTCTTTGGGACACGGCTTCCACTCGAAAGGGGATCCAGCACGGGAAAATTCTATAACGATGAAACCGTAAAAACAGTATTACAATATGTTATCTTTGCCCCGAATTGTCACCTATTAAATATACTATACTAATATGTACCCTCATCATTACCCGGCGACGCGACGAGAGAGGTCCGCTGTTCGTCTTCTTACTAAATAAGATATACAGTCCATATTCGTTGCGCCTCGTTAACAATAATGCAATCGAGCTTATTCCGCGACAACGAAGTCGGCATTTAAGAATATCGCGCTGTTGCACGAAGAACGATGTAAAAATAATGTAAATCAGCGTTCGACCAAGTGAGCGGAAGGAGTAAGAAGATTGCCTCGCTCTCGAGTCCCCGCCGACGTCCGGTGTAATCAAAGAGTTGGTCTGATGGCTGTCCGGGAGGGAGAACGGAAGCTACTAAACACAATGCAGTAAGGTCCTTTTCATGGGCAGGAGGGAACACGGACGGCTTAACTACCCGACGCCGTTTAGGAACGAGGACGCGGAAGAAGACGCGGAACCCTCGGAAGGTCGCAGAGAATTTATTCCGGTGTCTTTTTAGTCAAAGAGCACATAACCGGATTCGTGGGGTGAAAAAGGAGTGCCCCTGGGGCGAATGAAACGCCGTTTAATATTCGATAGCTCGCCAAGAGAGAGACCTTTGATCTTTTTCACATTGCCAAAGCGCACGTAAAAATCTGAAAAACTTTTTGAACAGTCCTTGCGACAATACGAATTTACCATAAAAATATAGATTTAGTCGCGTCAAGATCTCTAGATGAAATAATTATTTGTACTTTTTACCTTTCACTCATTTATTTTTCGCGGCCGCAAAATCTGAAAAAATTCTCGGACGCGTCGAGCTGTGCTAGAAACGTGTCAGAATTTTGTTCACTACCGCGAACAATTGACTTTTCGAATTTTCAGGATCGTTGTTCTGCAAACCCAAATTTTAATCCTGTGTAATCTTTACGCTTCGCGAACTAATTATCGAACCGATTACAATACAAATTAGAATTACGCACAGTTTCGCTTTGTGTCTGGATTCCCGTGCGCCGATAGCATATTACTTACGCTGCGGTGGAGCCCTTTACAACTATACATTCAACTAGATTGCCTGGATGCATTTGTACTTTTATTAGCCGATTCCCGCCAGACGGACGAGATGTATCAGATGAACTTTGAGCAACGTTTACGCGATGAACACGGTGCAATCGGTCGGAAATCATTATGCCAGAGATGCGTCCGGGACTGAGGATGAGAGTCACAATTCCAATTTCGTCGAATCGTTAGTCAGCGATTAGACGCAATTCTGGTCCCCACAAGCCTTTGCCGTCTACGGGCTTCTTTACAGGTTGTTCACACGTACAATGTCGTTGTTTCAGACATTTAAAAATATCTTCCGGTGTCCGAGCTCAATTTTTGATGAGAACGAGGGGGGGACCGTCGCGTCGTGATCAACTTTTTTTTAGCGTTCACTCCGCCGAACATCGAGTTCCGTCTTTCCCGTCTAATTAGACGCTCGTGTCTCGTTAAGCGACAAAGTCCGTGACATAATTGAATGACAATCAGACACTTTCTCTGCGAGCGAACGGTTGAGATAAGTTGATTAACGAATAAGTTGACTGAGTAACGACGCACGCACCTGCGTCGATGGACCGGGATCAGGGGCGCTTTTTCCTCTACTACAACAGGCGCAAATAGGTCTTCAATTAAAGAATGGCCCCTCCTAATTCGTTTAGGTAATAATGCAATTTACTGAAAACTGAGACGAAGTAGAAGTAAGTAGATTACGAATTCGCAGTAGTTACCGACAGATACAAACAGGGGTTCGAAACGACGGGGACGAGAGTTCGGAAGTAGACAATGAATTTATCCGATTTATACCGCGTTTCGATTTTTTTTCAATCCGGAGAATCTCGACGATCCAACGACGGCGTACTTGAAACGACGAAATCAACGGATTCCGAGATTTTCGCTATTACGTGATTCTCGGCCCGGATATAAACTATCGATCATTCGTCCCTTCACCCCTTCGACCCACTCCTACACGTTTGTTCAACACTCACCCACACCGTGACCGATATACTCCGTTCGTTCTGCTCCGAACAAGTCCACCCACCACCACCGTCTCTCTTCGTCTCCCCGAACGTCGTTGCTACCCGCACCCGGCGATCGCCATGGACATACAGGACGGAGCATTAAGTAGACTTATAGGCGAGGGGCATGGATAGATCACAACTTCTAGNAATTAAAGAATGGCCCCTCCTAATTCGTTTAGGTAATAATGCAATTTACTGAAAAGTGAGACGAAGTAGAAGTAAGTAGATTACGAATTCGCAGTAGTTACTGACAGATACAAACAGGGGTTCGAAACGACGGGGACGAGAGTTTGGAAGTAGACAATGAATTTATCCGATTTATACCGCGTTTGGATTTTTTTTCAATCCGGAGAATCTCGACGATCCAACGACGGCGTATTTGAAACGACGAAATCAACGGATTCCGAGATTTTCGCTATTACGTGATTCTCGGCCCGGATATAAACTATCGATTATTCGTCCCTTCACCCCTTCGACCCACTCTTACACGTTTGTTCAACACTCACCCACACCATGACCGATATACTCTGTTTGTTCTGCTCCGAACAAGTTCATCCACCACCACCGTCTCTTTTCGTCTCCACGAACGTCGTTGCTACCCGCACCAGGCGATCACTATGGACATACAGGAGCATTAAGTAGACTTATAGGCGAGGGGCATGGACAGATTACAACTTCTCCTATAGTATATCAGCGGCCATTACGGCTTCCACCACGCCAAGCGGCGATTACAGCTCATGTTTCCACTTTGTTCTACCTCGCGATCCCCGGGTTACTTCCCCGGTCACGTATCTCGTCTTCTCTCTGGTTTTGCTTTCCCCTCGCTTTACCGATAATATTCACCCTTCGCGTCTCGCACCCCGGATCCTTCTTCGCGTATCGCAACCCGGACACTTCGCGTATCGCAGAACCGTTGCCCAATTATTTTCCCCAGCGCGTCGCTTCTACGTCGCTCTTTAATAAAGAGATTTCCTGTTCTCTTTGACTGTCTAATAGCAGCGTGTATTAGCTCTGATCGTGTGATACGTTGCCCATCCAGTAGACGCCTTTTTTTACCCGCTGGTACTACTTGAAGCTTGTGTTGCAAGTCTTGTCGTCGTCGACCACCGTATTGCTGCTCCCTCTTCGCACAAACACTCCGGGGATTCAACTTGATCCAACCCGTTTTCTCACCCCGTTTTGTTTCGTACAGGGGGTAATTATAAATGAAGATTTCCAAGGCTTATAATCTATGCATCAACCGCAGAACTGAAGCTATATTATATGGGAAACCCTTGGTTCACGATTTATAAATAAATAACGATATACCGTATTGGCTTCCGTTTTCTCTGGCTTCAACCTCGAAATTCGTAACCACGGCCTGTCCACCATCGAACTCGAGAAGGGAAACGGGGTAAACAAGATGTTTCGCTCGTTTGTATCGTGCGGCGGCCGCGACGACTACGTGTGGCTCGCCGTAATCCATTTGCCGCTCGTCCATCAACGATCTCCGTCCCCTCGTGGTTTCTAATGTCCGCTATTCGTTAGACTGACGATACACTCCGATGATTCATCGACTTCCCGCAAACGTGAAACTCGTCTGTCTAATGCATCATAACTTTATAATTTATTCAGCGCGACCATAACGCCAGAACGACAAGATCCACATGTCGGAACCCTCGGAAGGTCGCAGAGAATTTATTCCGGTGTCTTTTTAGTCCAAGAGCACATAACCGGATTCGTGGGGTGAAAGAGTGCCCCTGGGGCGAATGAAACGCCGTTTAATATTCGATAGCTCGCCAAGAGAGAGACCTTTGATCTTTTTCACATTGCCGAAGCGCACGTAAAAATCTGAAAAACTTTGTGAACAGTCCTTGCGACAATACGAATTTACCATACAAAAATATAGATTTAGTCGCGTCAAGATTTCTAGATGAAATAATTATTTGTACTTTTTACCTTTCACTCATTTATTTTTCCCGTCTAATTAGACGCTCGTGTCTCGTTAAGCGACAAAGTCCGAGACATAATTGAATGACAATCAGACACTTTCTCTGCGAGCGAACGGTTGAGATAAGTTGATTAACGAATAAGTTGACTGAGTAACGACGCACGCACCTGCGTCGATGGACCGGGATCAGGGGCGCTTTTTCCTCTACTACAACAGGCGCAAATAGGTCTTCAATTAAAGAATGGCCCCTCCTAATTCGTTTAGGTAATAATGCAATTTACTGAAAAGTGAGACGAAGTAGAAGTAAGTAGATTACGAATTCGCAGTAGTTACTGACAGATACAAACAGGGGTTCGAAACGACGGGGACGAGAGTTTGGAAGTAGACAATGAATTTATCCGATTTATACCGCGTTTGGATTTTTTTTCAATCCGGAGAATCTCGACGATCCAACGACGGCGTATTTGAAACGACGAAATCAACGGATTCCGAGATTTTCGCTATTACGTGATTCTCGGCCCGGATATAAACTATCGATTATTCGTCCCTTCACCCCTTCGACCCACTCTTACACGTTTGTTCAACACTCACCCACACCATGACCGATATACTCTGTTTGTTCTGCTCCGAACAAGTTCATCCACCACCACCGTCTCTTTTCGTCTCCACGAACGTCGTTGCTACCCGCACCAGGCGATCACTATGGACATACAGGAGCATTAAGTAGACTTATAGGCGAGGGGCATGGACAGATTACAACTTCTCCTATAGTATATCAGCGGCCATTACGGCTTCCACCACGCCAAGCGGCGATTACAGCTCATGTTTCCACTTTGTTCTACCTCGCGATCCCCGGGTTACTTCCCCGGTCACGTATCTCGTCTTCTCTCTGGTTTTGCTTTCCCCTCGCTTTACCGATAATATTCACCCTTCGCGTCTCGCACCCCGGATCCTTCTTCGCGTATCGCAACCCGGACACTTCGCGTATCGCAGAACCGTTGCCCAATTATTTTCCCCAGCGCGTCGCTTCTACGTCGCTCTTTAATAAAGAGATTTCCTGTTCTCTTTGACTGTCTAATAGCAGCGTGTATTAGCTCTGATCGTGTGATACGTTGCCCATCCAGTAGACGCCTTTTTTTACCCGCTGGTACTACTTGAAGCTTGTGTTGCAAGTCTTGTCGTCGTCGACCACCGTATTGCTGCTCCCTCTTCGCACAAACACTCCGGGGATTCAACTTGATCCAACCCGTTTTCTCACCCCGTTTTGTTTCGTACAGGGGGTAATTCTAAATGAAGATTTCCAAGGCTTATAATCTATGCATCAACCGCAGAACTGAAGCTATATTATATGGGAAACCCTTGGTTCACGATTTATAAATAAATAACGATGTACCGTATTGGCTTCCGTTTTCTCTGGCTTCAACCTCGAAATTCGTAACCACGGCCTGTCCACCATCGAACTCGAGAAGGGAAACGGGTTAAACAAGATGTTTCGCTCATTTGTATCGTGCGGCGGCGGCGACGACTACGTGTGGCTCGCCGTAATCCATTTACCGCTCGTCCATCAACGATCTCCGTCCCCTCGTGGTTTCTAATGTCCGCTATTCGTTAGACTGATGATACACTCCGATGATTCATCGACTTCCCGCAAACGTGAAACTCCATGCATCATAACTCTATAATTTATTCAGCGCGACCATAACGCCAGAACGACAAGATCCACATGTATCATATGGAGATGACACGTTCGCCGGACACCAGCGGGGACCGAACTCCATACGGGCAAAGGAGAGACTTTGACGTACTTACCTACCTGTAACGTATAGAAAACAATCGATCACTTAAATTATTAATATGCACTGCGTGCTTTTCACCCTCGCGAGTAGCGGTAAAAATTTATGCTGTCCGAGCTCCTTCGCCGGTCGCCGAGATAAAATTACAATTTTACGCTATTCGAAGGTATTTGCCTGGAATAACCGAAGAGCATTTGGGGAAAAAGCATCGTCCCTTCGGTTAACCACGTGGGCAATGGGCACGATCTCTTCCGGACTCCGGACGTCCGACGCGCAGATCGTTATTTTCACAGGAAANCGAAGAGCATTTGGGGAAAAAGCATCGTCCCTTCGGTTAACCACGTGGGCAATGGGCACGATCTCTTCCGGACTCCGGACGTCCGACGCGCAGATCGTTATTTTCACAGGAAAGCCTACAATTAAATGATAAAACAGCGTTGCCGATAAGAGGGACAAGCAAAGATATCGGCGATCGTGCAGACGCATAATACACAGTGCATTTTCAAAAGCAAAACGAAAAGGGTTTCGCGCGAGCGGCTCGCCAGCGGTTTCCCAGCGGCCGTACTAAATTGCGTTCGAGGGATGGGAGTGAGCGGTTGATACTCCGCCTGACTAAACATCGGCACGTATCCCTCGCGGGACGAGGGGCTTCGCTTATTTACAAAAGTAATAAACGTAGGCCGTTTTGTAAGGTAGCGTTTGAAATATGCAATTGTGCATGATCAACCCTGACTTTCGGTATTTGATTCACGAGGAACGGTCGTCGTATTATAGAAGGGTCGCGCTTCGTACCGCGTCGATTTCCTCGCGGAAAATTCCATAAACGTCGTCCGCTCGATATAAAAAACTAAATAGACCGTTATTTTCACAGTGCAGCCTACCGTAAAAAAGAACTGAACATTGCCGGCAAAAGAAAGGATTAAATCAAGCTGTGATCGTGCGGGCTCATAATGAAGCGTACCTCATTTACCTAAACGAAGCAGAAGACTCGTTCGAACACAAAGGGTTTTGTCATTCGATTTTGCAGAGTGGACGGTCGCGCGGAATCACACTCGGATATGGGTAGGGTATATGCGACTGTGACTATTTAGAGTGTTTAGAATGCCGGTAGACAAAGCACACTGCGTAATGATTCCCCGCGGCACTTTCGGCCCATTCGCGCGCATCGGCACGTACGATGTTCTCGCGTACAGCGTGGATACACTCGTTACATTTTACACAAACACCATCCGCTAACGACGAAACGTCGATAATTACGTCGGTGTGGGGCCGAAACCGCATTAACTACTTCGTNCGTACCTCATTTACCTAAACGAAGCAGAAGACTCGTTCGAACACAAAGGGTTTTGTCATTCGATTTTGCAGAGTGGACGGTCGCGCGGAATCACACTCGGATATGGGTAGGGTATATGCGACTGTGACTATTTAGAGTGTTTAGAATGCCGGTAGACAAAGCACACTGCGTAATGATTCCCCGCGGCACTTTCGGCCCATTCGCGCGCATCGGCACGTACGATGTTCTCGCGTACAGCGTGGATACACTCGTTACATTTTACACAAACACCATCCGCTAACGACGAAACGTCGATAATTACGTCGGTGTGGGGCCGAAACCGCATTAACTACTTCGTTACGTCAACCTGTGCTTATTTTCTAGCTGTTGGTCCTCTGTATTTTTTTTTACTATAATTTCTTAACATCGAATCTCCGGGTACCGTACTCGTACCAATTCATGGACCACCAGTCGCGATAACTGATACGCGAACGCCGAGCCGTCCGTAATAATCGATTTCTGGTAGAGCACCGGTCAAACCGTTAAATCTTGTTTCTCCATAGGGGGAAATTAATGCAAGCCGGAGCTGGCCAGGGATTATCGTCCCAAGCTGTACACACACAAGAAGTTCGCAGCGGATTTACTAGCGACTGTATTCGGCGATAACGTTTGCGGCATAAACTTCGATTGAACTTATGTTAGTCTCAGGGGATACCTTAGCATTCGTCAGTTTCTCAACGCGTGAAAACGAGAGAGAAACGCGCCGAACGCGCCGACAGATGGATCGCGAACGAGACGATCGACCCAATTACGAGAAGTAATTACGACGCTAATCGTCTTCACGCTCGGCTCGGATCGGATCAATGAAAAATTGATTAGCTATCGGCCGGCACGGGCTGGCTATCGAGATTACACGCAAAATTCGTATACTCTGGCTCCCTATCGCTATTCATAAATTATGCATCTGTTAATTATCTATCTGCATAGGCTTTCGGCACCGAATGAAAACCCAAGCTAATTGTAAGCCTTATTAACAGAAGCTGAATTACCGTTCCGCGGCGGAATAAACACTGGACAAATTGCTCGATGAATAATTCCTACGCAATTATCATNCTGCATAGGCTTTCGGCACCGAATGAAAACCCAAGCTAATTGTAAGCCTTATTAACAGAAGCTGAATTACCGTTCCGCGGCGGAATAAACACTGGACAAATTGCTCGATGAATAATTCCTACGCAATTATCATTCGCTTTGCCCCAAACGGAATACTAACTTGGCAGCAAGATAATCGCAGGAAAACTAATTACACGATCGATTAGTAGCGAAGTTAGTAGTTTCTTGAAATGTCGATGGACGTGGGAAGCTGGCGGCGGCGGCGGGCACGCGCAGGGTAGACACGCCGCCGGCGTCGGTCTCCGGTATATGTATTTGCATCTCTTTGAATTCAGCACCGTCCATACGAGCATCTGCGATTGTCGGGTAAAAAAATCTGGTTGACCACCGGTCGTCCGTCAGTTCGCTCGTGTCGGTCTTTGTTAAACGCTCGACAGCTCGCACGACCATTGTGTATACTCTTCTGTCTGTCCCGGGAACAAAATATTGTGATTAATGAAAACCGAAATATCGGATGTCAGCGCGGGGATCGTAGCTGAGCATACGTGGATTATTTAAGGGACGACGTTTCTAAACAGTGGGATGGGACTAGCCATTCACCCGTCCGTCTAAATAAGGGATGAGCGGAAATATATGAATAATCTAAACATAACTCTTTCGCTCGGAGAGGTCCATTTCTGGGCTGGGGTGGCCCATCGCAATCCAGTTTGTTCTGTTACTCTGAACGGGTAAGAAAATCGCGTTTAAACTTTGTGCATACCACGTCAGCTACCAAGGGCGAACGTCAGATTCGAAACGTAATCTAACACTCCCCTACGACCCTCTGCGTTGCCGTAAGCCGCGTAGCGGATTTCCTCGTCGACGAGTAGTTGACCAAACAGTATTTTCGTACGCGTCCTGGGCCTTCCAAAGTATTCACCCCTTTCGTTTGCGCTCTGTACACGTTGTGTACGGAAGAATAAATATGTATGAAGAATAAGACTTCGGATCAACTGATTGCTCAAAGTTCGCTGAGAAATTGCTTTTTTTCGACGAGGTATCGAATGGTACAAACGGCGTTACGAGGGCTTTTCTGACCCCCTGAATTCGACGAGGTCTCTTTACACGTCAGACCTCTGCCGATCTCATTACACGGTGGACGTTACCCCGTCGTCGTCCCTTCGTAAAACTTTGTGGAATCGAGCCGGTGAAATTATCGACCCCCACGATCATATCTCTGCCTTTTGTTATCACAGGTAGAGATAGACGACGAGCAATATGACTACGGGCGGAACGTAGCAGGAATATTCGCTTCGGAGGGTTCAAGGGCTTTCTACTATTGGGCAGTACGTATTATAAAAGGTAGCAGGCCTTCGTACACCTCCACCTCTTGACCCCTTAGTATCAGTTTACCGTTTGGACGATGGCCGATTAGAACCCATCCACTCACGCGTGCCTGAAAATGAACAGTGTCGCCGACACTCTCCTATTACTCTGATATTAAATCTCTCTCAACGTTTTCAGTGTTGGAGAGAACGCCGCGGAAATCGTCGAGTTTAAGGGACAATTGAAAACTTAGAATTACACTATCGACGCGGCCCGTCATTGCAAAATCTATTTTATAGTCAGTAACTACTACCCCTTCTTCAACCTATCCCTTCAAAAGGGAGACGAAACCCCTTTGTCACGGTGAACGTTTATCGGTTTAATAATTTTACTTGCGCGAAACCCGAACGCGTGCTCGAGGAGAATAATTTTGTGGAAAATAAATAGTTGAATAAAATATTCGACGAAGGTACGACAAGTTTTGTTCACGTTCTCCCCGTCTGAAACGCCGTTAGGACGACACCGTCGCTAATNACGAGTAGTTGGCCAAACAATATTTTCATACGCGTCCTGGGCCTTCCAAAGTATTCAGCCTTCACGTTCTCCCCGTCTGAAACGCCGTTAGGACGACACCGTCGCTAATTTCCTTTGTGTCCGGCCCTTAATTAATTGTGGACATGAAAGTAAGTTTTGGCCCCTTGAAATTTTTTTACACCGCCGCCGCTCTGATCCGGGGAACAGGAACCGTGACGAAACACGGTGAACGAATGAACAGTGAGATTGAATTACCAAACGGTCGTACGCGTGCGACACGCGACACTGTTGCGTAGACGTGCTCATCTCCGCCTCTTTAATTAAGAATCCCTTTCGCGCGCCAGTTTGCGGTTCGCGTCGCCGAGTGTCGGACTGTAAACCACAGACAATTATGACGGCGTAAGATCATCATCTACACCTGAACGCTGCATCGCGCTAATCGTATACACCCATAAAAGTTGTAAAAATTAATCCTTTCTTGTCACACGAGACACGAACGACACGTAGCATTTTGCGAAACCCGCGCCCCATCCACTTCCAAGGAATTTACAACGAGGCAAATCGGAATTGCCGAGGGTCTGACGAAATTCACGCAATCCTCTTATTAGAAGGAAATCTTTCTTAATCCGATCTGTTTCGTAAGGACGAAAATCCTTTACGCAAGTATTTCCGGAATGAAACAATTGAACTGCTGTTCCGCGCGTTCGAGCGATGTTATCCCTGAAATTCGTTCGAGAAGGGAGAAGAGGATCGAGCACACAATGGGGCTACTGTTACGCAGACGGAAACATTCTCGCGAACAAAGATTTTCGCGTAAGACGAAATCTTCTGTTTATTTCCGCGCGGTGCGTTTTGTAGAAGTGGTAAGTCGCGAAAGATCGCGGCATTCTTTGATAGATGGAAGAGGCATGTCATAAGGTTACATTATAAATACGTAACAGCGCGTGTTATGTGTAGGTTAATACCGACTCACAGATTGTATCCCCAGGAGGTTCATCTTTCGCTTCAATTATGCATCGTCAAAGGGTAGCCCTTGCTACAAAGTATCCGTGATTATGATCATGCCAAGCGTACCCGGATTAATATCGTCCCTCGCGAGGAGCACCGGGCCGCACAGAATCGCACGCGTCCAACCCGAGTTACAATTGTTGCAAATTTTTTATCATAATGTTCGGGCTCGCGATTATACGATTTCTTTGCTTCGGGTATCTATCTTGTAAATCGCGCGGCTTTGTAAACGTCTTGAGGTAGGAACAAGCGGGCAACTCGTGTACGAAGTTCGCGTCGAAAATCTTTGTCATTCTTAGCGAAGCAAAGTACGAGCAGTCGTCGTAAGAATGCGTGTAACAATCTCATAATCAAATTCCTAAGTTACGCGCGTCGAGAGTAAAGGGTGAAGCGATCCGAATGAACAGCGGAATTTAATAAATGTCCGTTGTAGGGAGACTCGCGAAGAGATCAAAGATTCGGAGGTTTTGAGGATAAACAGAATTACAAATTTACTCGTGGCGACGCATTACAAAATTTCGTTCGTTGCGCTTTCGCATTAAACAAATAGAGACGTCCGGAGTGTTCCCGTACTCTATTCTCGACGGGACATGGATTATTTTGTTACCGGTCATAAGCATTCGCGTCGAAGTGGGCTCGCGGATTTATCAACCCCGACCAGTCTCTTTTTAATGGGCTACACCAGCTTGTCTTGTCGCTGAAAGAGAGGGTGAAAGTGCACGATGGGGAGCTCGGAGAAACGAGGATGCGCGCGGCACGTGCGTGCATTGGATTCCGAACTCACGCCGCACGTGCCTAGAATATGCGATGTATTACCGTGAATCTATAAAAAGTCAACTTCTATGCTTGATAAGAAAAAAAAACGCATCCAAAATTTTCTGTATACGTATGCGAAGTGCCTTTGGAATTTAATGAGGATTTGTTATGCCCGATGCAGCGCGTCCGTTCTCGATTGGAAAATAAAATTATTCTATACGGATATAATGTTTGCTGATTTATTCGAAATATCGTCGTTTATACGTGATCAGCGGCGGCCGAGGAATTAATTTACGTAACGCGTCGTTATTGCTCTCGGATTTAATGCAACTTGGAGTGGCTCGCTTATCGGTACTTTGCAGATTTATTTTTTAAGTGATTAAATCATCATTTTCGCTTCAATTAGCACGAATAAATTATCGAGCTCTATAGCCGACGGCAGATGTGCACCCAATTTGTAATCTCCTACGTAATACGTATGTACTGCACGTCGCTGATAAGAGCCGCTGGACGGCTTACGAAAAATAAGGGATGCCACGCGCTCACGTGACATTTCGATTGACATGAGTTCAGTGCCCATATGGGCCTGTGCGAAATGCAGGATTCGCAATATCCATCCGTACATCTAATCTCAAATCATTTTAATACTATGTCGTTTAATTATTTCCTCCCCGCGCTTTCGACGCGCCCCGAGATTAGAATCTCGAGCGACCTCGGATAAGTTCGACCGGGTTCTGCGAATTAGCACAGACCCTACGCGCGTTCTCGTTGGTCACCGTTCTTCGTTAATAATTCAAAAACAATGGCTCGCTTTGCATTTTGCTAAAGGAAATTGTTTTCCATAGACACCCATGGAATCACCATTCTTTGCAAACACTAACAATTTATCATAGATACATTGGTATACGTAACGCAGTGTCGATAGACAAGTTTATATCGCACTCGAAATTCCCGCAGGATCCAGGGTACTCGTGGTCCAACGTGGGGAAGCGAAGGGTTCGGGTCCGAACCACCCCGTTGCCCGGCAACGGCGTCCCCACTTGAGTTGGATTCCCACTACCTTTTTTCCGCAGCGGAAAAAGGGAGAAACCAGCGTCGTAGTCAGAAATGGGTGCCTAAGCGAGGGCCAGACCCAATAGAAGGAGAAAGAGATCGTGTGGCGCAAGGAAACAGACAGAGAAACACGACAAATCTCGGTGATTGCCTCTCCCTTTCTGTTTCTTGGCGGAAAATGACCTCTCCCTCTGTTGGGTTTGCGGAAAAAGTTTTTTCTCTTTCTGTTTCTTAGCGGAACCTGTGACCTCTCT
>SMSR01013496.1:12629-44890 GCA_019453355.1 Ceratina japonica | reverse complement strand
CCCTTCTCCGATAACTGCGCGCTCGCCGCTGCCTCTGGCGTACGGACAGTCTCCCTCAATCGATGCAGTTGTGTAAAACCTTTTTTTCGTCGGGGTTAATTAAAAACAATCCCGCGGGCAGTGTAAAACGGCCGGTGATTGGCATTTCCCCCTGAGCGCTCGATCGTAGCTCATCCCGTCTGGCTCCCACACCAGCCCGCGACTTTATCGAAATCTCCGCTTCATTCCAAACATACCTTTCATCATTTACAATATACCGCTTGTACACTTTGTAGGGTTTTATCAAAATTAATATCGCGTGCCTTTGATGCACAGGATATCCTCCTAACGGAAAAATCACTGCAGTCGTTTTTGAAATAAACTCGGGAACTCGTCGCTGGCTTTGGGTAACTCTTTCCCGCTACGATACAATTTGTCAATTTTTTTCGTAAACCGTAATTCGACGCGAGGGTTTGATCTCTTTCGGACACCCTCCAACGAGAATTTGACGAACGGCACGCGTACGGCACGTTTCGCCGTGCGCTTGTTAGCCTCAGGATTACGATCTATGTAGTCTAAACCGCCTCAGGTCTGTTTCATTGTATTTTGTCAATTGTCCAGCCTCAAAGGTTTAGGGGTTGCTTTGATGCAGCGCGATGCGCACTGCGCGCAGTCCGAGTGCATCGTAACTCCTAGCCGTTCGGCCGCTGTCGCCGGCGGCAGTTCGCGCTGGACCCCAGCGTCGTTCGGTTATAGAAAAAAAACGCTGCACAATTCAATCGATATTTTTCGACATGGGAAGGATAGTCGAAATTTAAATTAAAATTCGTGGTTCGTAGAATTTCGCGGGAGAAGATCATAATGATTTAATTCGAATCCCACGTAATAATGTCGTCGCAACGAAANCTCGCATTCATTCACTCCTACGCGTTTTCGAACGAGAGTTAAAGAAGCTTATTATAAGCTTATTGTAAGAAAGCTTGTCTCTCGATTATCTTTTCGAAGTACATGGAACTCTCGAAGCCGATACGTAATCTAAAATGCAGGCTACCCTTCGTTAACGTTAATTCTTAATGCCGAAAACGGTACTTGGACAAAGTCAAGATTGATTGGATATTTGCAAATTCCCCTCGCGTTTGTAAAGTTACATGGCGGCGACGGAGGGCAGACCGAACGAAACGCGTGCCATATTCTTTCTATAGCTCGTGCGAGTCGTGGGAGGGTCGCCGGTCGTATCAACGCCTCGGATAGGCTGCACTTAAACATGGAACCTGGCTCGTATGACGAACAAAGGGCGAACGATTGAATAAAACGAGGATAAATTGCCTCGATGCTCGCGTTCTTTTATTTTTCCATTTCTGGTCGGAGTAGAACAATTTCCTGTTAAGTCATTCCGTTTATTTCGTTAGATCATTCCGTTTTAGACTCCATAATTCGTTGTATGTTTCATCGTTTTATTCGTCATCTCTCGCAGAACTTGTTCTTTGATGTGCACGTTGCATCATGATATAGCGAGGTTCTAATAATTCGCGTTCCCTATTGTTTGCCCTTTGTCCAGTCGAACGGGGAGCGGCCGGCGGGTCTTCTCATTTACCCGTCAAACAGCGTTCCTTGCTTTATTAACTGCCTACGGCTAAAGTCAACACGATATCATAATCGACGATGCACGTGTAATCACAGGAATCCTAATAATATCGCGGTTCATCCTGCCCCTGCTAACAGGGGATCCCTTTGTAAAGAGTAAAACGGTTCGATTAAAACGCGAGCGTTTAATTTAATTTCCCGCGAGCGATAGGGGAGCCGTATTTGCGATCAATTTAATTAAGAAGTATAGGCGATGCATAGGACGAAGCGTCGTCGACTCGAAGCTCGAAGTTCTCACGACAAATGCAGGATCAATTCTCGTTCGCCGGTACCAGCGAGCTTGCACGCAAGCTACGCCTACGGCCACCCACGCGTAGCCGATGCGTGCGTACGTGGACAACGCGAGGACACGGACATTTCCTGGTTAACGACAATTACCACGCTTCTTCCGTTTGACGAGCCATATACCGATACTGCGAATAACTTCGACCTCTGGAATTTATTCCCGCTCTTCGTTGCCTGCCGTTCAATATTCTCGACGGATTTACGTCTATTTCATGGATTATACATATAGTTAGTTCCAGGCGGTACGAGCTGTTCGTAATATGCGTATACCGTAATTCGTTTATAAACCGGCAACTTGTATGTTAAACGGGATTTGCTGTCGAAGGGGAGACTCTATCTGCACTTCAGATCTACCCTAAGTACGAATCCACTCGCCCCATTGCATCTGCCAAACGAGATGGAAATCAAATTTTACGAGACTTCACTCCCGATCCGAATTAACTTTGACGTTCATAAGACCGTGAACGATTTGAATCGAAAATACGTATAAAAAGCAAATAACGTTGATGCATGGACAGAAATTAAAAAGGAAACAATGCCAGATTACTCTTGTAATTAATTGAAAATATTTTAATACGCGTTTTACAACAAAGGATTTAGCAAATTGCATGCTAATGAACCACTTTATCAGGTTTTTCGCGGCGTTGGAACGCTGCCGCGGTCAAGTTTATTGATTCCCGGAATCGGGATGAGAGAGCTCCGCACACCCCAACCCTTTCCATTAAGTATCGAAGGGAGTAGCGAAAGGGCTGAGGCGGTATAGAGAGGGGTTGCACGGCTCCCCGCTCGGCCAAAGGGGAATCAAAATTGGGAGAGGTTTACCATACAGCGATAGTCTGTGTCCGAGGACACAGGGAGCGCAAATAGAATATATGATTCGGACCTCTACGGCCGGCGACTGCGTATGATTAAATTGCTGGAAAATTGCAGATGTATGGCCTCGGGGCGCGACAACGCTCGCCGGTCACTCTCCAGTTTTCGCGTTAGGGATGAAAGAACGCACGCACAAGCACGGGTCAAACTGGCGGGGAATTAAAACTATGGAAGCGCGAAGGGATTCTGGGCGCAGTTTACTCGCGTTTTCTGCCACGATTCTGCGATTGTGAAAAAATATGTAATATGTGACACATATTACATATTTTTTCTGAAACACCCGTCCGATGTGCATTTAATAAAAATTGTATCTCGCGCTCCGACGAATTCCTCTGCGAGTTTAGATTTATCTATTCACGCCCGACAAATCCACGGTTATTTCGCGCGTAAAGTAAAATATCGGACGTAGTTGAAATACGTGGATTTGTAAAAATTGCACGTATACATATGTATACATATACGCTGCGAAGCGGAGAATTTTATGAATGCACATCGAGACGCATATCCAACGAGAATCGTACTAATAAAGTATACGATTTGTCAAATCTCGTTTTGCCCTACTGGTGGCACTCAAGCTTTTAACAAAACAACCCTTCCGTTATGCGAGGCACGAGTGCAGTCGTAACCGGATGTATTGTATCTGCACGGAAGTAATTCAATTTCTCCGCCGACCGACACGCTCCCGGCGAATTCGCTTCATCAACTCGAGGAGTCTAACAATCGAACTAAATTCGAATGTATGACAGCAATTCGTCAATCTCTCGCCAAAGAAAAGAAACAGACTCGCCTGACCATCGGAATGCCAGTTATCGGCAACCATTGAAAATGTACGGCGATTCGAATCGAAGATCTTCAGTATTTTTCAAGGATTTAATAATATTTTTGAACGGAAATTGATTCGATCAGAGATTTTACTCGTTTCATCGGTTAAGTTGGGCAAGCGGGATTATTAATGAACATTATTAATTACGTCGATGAAACGTGTACAGATTAAAAAAAGACCAGACTAATAACAAATATTCGTATGAACGTAAATGTGACGAGAACATGGATTTTATTACGTCTGGACGGTGCACGCTGTTATTTGCCGAATACTAATATCGGAGTTTAATAACTGACGTGTACACGACATTGGATGTCCATCGGCACCCGTCAAACATTGAAAAACGTTGTGTTCGTGTGACAAACCGAGAGATGCCTCTTAGGCGAGGCACCCGAGGACTATCGTTTAATTTATTTAATATCTTTCATACAACGAGAAACAAAAGTGTCGATAAAAGTGTAAAATCAGCCGGTGGGCCGCGGTTACGCCGATTAAAACGGGATACGTGGTTCCACTAAATCGACAATAGCCTTCCGTGATCCCCCTTCGATTCGATTCCCTTTTAGTTCCGATTAGTGCGTTCCGTGTTCACCCCTCCGTGTTTCAAGTAAAATCACGGTGCAAACAAAGGATCGCCGATAGATACCGCGATGCTCGCGTTACAGAGAGTGTGGCTAAGAATAAATGAAATTGCGTACGATCCAAACGCGAACGGCCCTTTCTCCCTTTTCATTCATCCCCAATCTCTCTCTCTCTCTCTCTCTCTCTCGGTTTGGCTCTCGGTATTTGCGAATCTGTTTACCCGTGAAAATTATTTACGTCCTCTTTGATCTTTGTCGAACATCCGCAGTGGTCAGATATTTATAGTAAATAATATATAAAATAATAGAATAATATTTATAATAAATCGCATTATCAACACGTTGAGCCCGGCGCAGCAAACTTTCCGTGTGGCCTGCGTCGGTCCCTGAGGATCGGCACTAGAATTTTCGTTTTACTGGCGTCTGTCCGTGATACCGATAGCGTTAAAGTTAAAAAAATAAAATTAGTCTCAATGAAATGTGATCAAATATGATTTTAATGAAATTTATTGAAACATTCTAAACAAAAATGCGGCGCCGGGCTCAACGTGTTAATGATTAATTTATAGCATATCAAGGGAGTGATTTATTTGAAACGAATTCTTCTTTTGCCAATTAGATGGGGAACGCGAGGAATGTGCGCGATCAAAAGGGGTTGAAATTCGTGGAATGTAATTCCAGACCATACAATTCCTCCAAATTCAATTAATTTTGTTGCCTGGTAAATTTGGTTAGTTCACCGAGTATGTTGTTAGGCTCTGGATCACGTAGTGATTTAATTCTGTCAAACGGAGTGAACGTTTCGTCCCCCTTGCAACAAACTTCCTCCCATACGTACGTTCCGAATACGGTGAAACGCGAAAACCGCAACGCTAATTCACCGAGCAGAACGTAGAATAATTTCGTCTTCTGAAATCCTGGGCGGCGAGTGATTGACTCGACACGTTACACGATCCTGAATTTAACATGTTTCATAGAAATTTTACCGTCTCACCCCCTATTCAATTTCACGGCCCAGGTCCGCGTTTCACGAGAGATAGTCTATATATACATACATGTATACATATGTATACGGTCTAAATACATGCACAATGAGAACAGCGTACGTGAGTTGCCTCGGGAGCTGGAAGGGAAGAGACGTGGGGTTGTTAGCGAATGTCCACTATCGACGCATATCACTGTGCCGACGATGTTTACACCGGATTTCGCTCTTCCCCGGTCGGGACCGATGCACATTGCAATATGCGCTCGCTTTTTGACATTTACGTTGAATGCAAACAGTCGGTCGTCGATGTACAGTTAATTCCATCAAGCCGACTCGCGGACCGTGCGACGTGACGTTCCCTTTGGGGTAGGGTGGCAATTCAAATTACACGGAGGCTATTTCACAAGATTAAATATCCGTGAAATACACTCCTAACCCTACCCCTGGCAAAATGAATGATATTCTTCTGAATTTTAAATTAGGTTCTTAGATTTGATTTGCCGCTATATCTTTCATTGTGACATAACGCTCGTACTTCGGCCAAGGCAAGGTGGATTCGATGTACATTGTACATCGCCACCAATTATGTGGACCGCGGTATTCCATTCTCATTTTAGATAATGTCACTCAAGTAGTGTCTCGATTCCGTTCCCCCGCTGCCACTCCAGCCGTCGTATTTTGTCAATCGGGATTCAGCCGCATTTTTAACTTTCAATAACTTCGTTCTAATATTTTCGTCTATCGACTGCCGATTGGCTGAGCAGAGAATTTGGCAGGATATGGCGCAACTAATCAGTAAAAAGTGAGGGGTTTATAGAGTGAACATTACTTTGAGATATCTTGTAGATTAAATTGTACGAGAAAAAAGTTGAAGTGTTTAATCAAAGCGAGGGAAAAGTAATAGCGGCAGATTTTTGAGCGACTTATTTCACGCTTCGGCTACATCGTTCTCCCCTCTAGTCATAATTAAGCGAGAGGAAATACGCAACTCGGAAATGTAGAGGTAGGAAGCAGATGAATAGCGGGATAAAAATCGGAGGGAGACAGAGGGTGCTATCTTGACAGCGGCCAACAAATCGACGGAAAAAGTCGGCATTTCGCTTTATGCAATGTAGGTAGAAATTATTATGATAAAACTGGCATTTGTTAAACCGTTTCAATTAAAATTCCTTTCTCGGGAAAACAAAGTTTCCGTAAAAAGATAAACGTTGTTCAATTAACCTCAGGAATTATCGCATTCTTCGTTTGAAATATAACAAATTTGACTCGCATACTTTCATGCCAAAAGTAACCGCAAATCCATTAATATTACAAAATATGCGGTCCACCCTTCGCTCGCTCGCATCGTGGACGGCTCGTCGGTTTTATTTACTTCGGATTACAAAATATCCTTTGAATACGGTACAGATGAACAGCTTGCGGGAGCCTCCTCCCTCCTTCGATTTCATCGACAAAATAAAAACAAGCGTATGACCGGCCCGATGCTCGACGATCGTCCGCACCCTTCGTTACAACTCATCCCTAACAGAGACGAGCATCAAAAAGCCGGAGAATCACTGCCAGATTATTTCCCAATATTTCGATTACGCTACGGCCCGCCGAACTTACAAGTGTAAATTACAAAATATCCCTCAAACAAGTTCGTTGGAGCGTCCCCCCGTCGCAATGCCTTCATCCCCTTTTATCCGCGAGAATAAAAGATAAACGTATTACCGCTCGTCCGCGCCCTTCCATTTAATTCATTCGTAACGGAGACGAACCGAGCATCAAAGGGAAAAATCAATGCACACGACGAGACAGGTGTATTAATTTCCCAATCCTCTCTGCTGGTATCGATGTTTCCATACTAGGCTTTGTTCGTACCAAGTAATAATTATAAATCAGCCCTTAATTCCGGTGATGGACAACAGTTCTCGGGAGTATTTTCCCGCCGTTCGTCGCGTCGCCGTATACGTTCCCGTTTGATTTTATTGTTAGATCGACGAGGGCGAATACGATTTATGTATATTAAATTAGTGCCGCAAACTTGGTCGTTCCTTTGTTTGGTTCACATTCGGCGCATCGTCGTCGGGCTTCGTGCGAGAAGGAACGACGCGCGGTGCAGCNTAAACGTATTACCGCTCGTCCGCGCCCTTCCATTTAATTCATTCGTAACGGAGACGAACCGAGCATCAAAGGGAAAAATCAATGCACACGACGAGACAGGTGTATTAATTTCCCAATCCTCTCTGCTGGTATCGATGTTTCCATACTAGGCTTTGTTCGTACCAAGTAATAATTATAAATCAGCCCTTAATTCCGGTGATGGACAACAGTTCTCGGGAGTATTTTCCCGCCGTTCGTCGCGTCGCCGTATACGTTCCCGTTTGATTTTATTGTTAGATCGACGAGGGCGAATACGATTTATGTATATTAAATTAGTGCCGCAAACTTGGTCGTTCCTTTGTTTGGTTCACATTCGGCGCATCGTCGTCGGGCTTCGTGCGAGAAGGAACGACGCGCGGTGCAGCGATGGTCTGCACTCCGCCTGCACCGCATACGTTTCCCCCTGTTTTTTTTTTCGTTAAATCGACGAGGGTGAATATGATCGAGCGCATTAAAATAGGGCCGCAAATTTTGTAGTATGTTTGTTTAGTTCGGCGCGTCGCTGTCGGGATTCGTACGAAAAGGAACGGGGCAGCGATATGGCTGCGAGGAGGGATAGAAAACGCGGCAGCGACAGGTTTCTGGACGCTTTAAACTTTAATAACATTTGAATAACAATTGATATAACGTCACCGTCGCGTTCCGTCGAAGAACGAACGGCGCAGCGACGGTTTCCCTTTGATTTTAATGTTAGGTTTTAATCGGTTCCATGCATCCGTGTACGAAGTGTAAAAGGGCTTGTAATAACAAACGAGTGGCGTGTTCGCCGTTCGCTGAAATTTTAACCCTTTGCGGTGACGAGCCCGAGGCATGAATTTTTCGACAAAATTTTCATTTCCATGCGTATTACGAGTGGAAAGAGTTAAATTAGCATCCTGCAGTGTTGCATGAAACAATTACAACAGTTCTCATGGTTACTATGGCTTGAGGGTTTCATATCGCCAGGGGCATAGGTTAATTGCACATGGGAAAGTTTCGTTGCATCGCAAATACATCGGCATCGCGGGGGCCGCCGGGGGTAAGGGTGGAAGCCCTATTTCGTTTGTACGCCCGAAGGTTCGTTTGTACCGTGATCGGAAGATAGGGGTGAAAACCAATTTCGGCATTTTTCGAGATATTTAAAATCAAGAGTAACATACAAATGAATCTCGTCGGAGGTATGAACGAAAGTAAAGACGGTACAAATGGGTACAAACGAAATGAAGAGTGGTACAAACAGGTACATACAAACCGAATACAATCGAATGCACTGTCGTTTCAATTGTTTACCTAAAGTCAGGTGCAAGGTTCACTTAAATGGGTTCAGAGTTCGGGTAAATTACGGCAGTGTTGATCCGGCCTGTAGGAAGTCGACGCGACAATCGTATTCATGGCAATAACCTTCGGGGAGCCAGACACGAGCCAGACGGCGAGGGCGCGAGGAAAGGGAACGAACGCTACGACAACCAGGAACAGGAATAAAAGCCGCGCACGCGTGGACGAGGAATGGTCGCTGCAATAGGAAAACGGGATGGTCGCTGCGCACGCGAGGAAGAGGGATGGACAGTGGAAAGAATGTGAGGAAGCAGACATCTGCCAGACGCTGCGAACGTAGGATAGAAGGATGGACGCTGAGGACGAAGGCGGGAGCGCGCGAGTCGATACGGTGACAGCTACGAAAAGGGGAAAAGTTGAAACACGGTTGATCGCCCCCGAACAAAAACGCACTCCAGGCGACATTATTACGCGGGAAAAATTCGACAAATGCCGCATGAAGAGAAAGGTACGAATATCGACGCACATTTTTTAACCTTACCGTATTTACGCGTAAACGAGCGCGAAGCTAATTACCCTCAAATCTCTGTACGAATCGTTGCGAGCTAAATCGCACGGCAAGACGTTAATAAACCACTGGTAGGGGTTGCTGCGAAAGTACACGAGGATTTAATAATTTTGTTTACAGGGAGCAAGAGGGTGCTGCCTCTCTCGAAGGGATGAGAGAAGAATAAACTGCGTTCCCCTCGACCACTCCATTCGCCTGCCCAACCCCAATAAATTATCCCGTTATTGGCAAGGATCGGATGTTGATTATATAACGGATGTTTGATCGGATCGTGATTAATATAACGCAGCGCGAGTATACAGCTGGAAATAATGAGAACGCGTATTCTTCCCGAGGATGGTTCCACTCGGCTCGCGCACGGCCCCCCATAAATGGACCTTTATTGGTCCTAATTTGATTATCTCAGTCGAAAAATTATGGAGCGCGGATTTTTATGTAGACGTTCCATCAATTAAATTACTGCGTCTGGAGGGTTGTCGGAGATTCCTACGCCAGCTTAATTTACTTATACGGACCAAAGCATTCCGTATCAAACGTAATTCCCTGCGGACTACCTGCCGCGCAGCGTCGAGGAGGTGCTAGGATATGCTTTTTTTAACGACCGGTCCCATAAGGTTCAGGTCAATTCGTCCATGTGACTTTGGAACATCGTGAGCTACGATGCTTCCCGACCGGAACCACGTAAAAATCTCAGATGTCCTGCGATCTCAGATCTCCTCCTCCCGAAATTTTACGTCCTACCGGTCTATAAGATTTCAATGCCCGCTCTGAGATCAGTTTCCTCGATGCCGTTGCACCACGTGGGAGAACCTAAACTCTAAACCCACGTGTTTACCCACCGCCTGCCAATCAGTTCGCGAGCTGCCTCGGAGGGGAACACCAGTCGAGTCTTAGATACATGATTGGTCATCTGGCCCTACCCACGGGGAAGAGCGAAGAGCGAGTGGGGGCGGCAGAGGGGAATATGCGCCACCACTCGACAAATGGTTCACCGGCCTGTGCCATTCGTTCGTTCGACGCAGCGAAGATCGGCAATTGATCGGCGGGCGGCGGATAACACGGGAACCGATTTTATATGAGTATCAAATCTCCGTCCCACAGAGAGTGTACATTGTGCGGAAGATGCATACAATACGATGGGCGGAACAAGCGGCATGGGCGACTTGTTAGAGGAGAACACGCTGCGTAGTGTTCTCTCCCTTTCTCTCGTATCGTCTTCGTGCGCAGCGACACTAAAATCGGCTACTGACTTACGAGAGGCGTGACCGCGGAACCCGCAAAATTTACAATCCCCGCGATTTTTACAATCTCGAAAACTGATTTTTACGACTCGAGATGCGCAGTCGCTACGTTAGCGGGGCCCATTTGTTCCATAGAAATGGCTGACACTGCTAATGGCGGATACTTCTTCCATTTTCCGTCACAGAGTACCGAAGAATATCTATTAAACGCCATATTCGTCTCTTGTTAGTTTTATTTATTTCTAATCTGCATTGATAGATAATTTTTAAGTGTTAAAGTCGTATTAAAATTAAATTGGGAAATCAGTATTCAATAAAAAATACCCATCGTAAATTGCGTGATTTTTTTCGGCACACGTAATTGTCCATCGGAGCAAACAATTTGTAAGGACTTAGGAGTACAAGCATGGTGAATCGGCCCCGGAAAGGGCCAAAATTTTGTTGAAATTGTATCTGCCTGTAATGTCGGTAAGTTATGACATCATCAGCAGATAACAAATTTTTGCTTTTCTATTTGCAAATATCTCGTTAAATACAATATTTACGATAGGAGCAAATTTAGATTCCGAGTAACCAAATTGGGAGCAATTTTGTAAGACAAAAATTATTAACAAAACGTTAATATTCCGCGCCAACTACATTATAGTCTTTCAAACCTGTATTGCATATTTTCACGGTTGTGACTAACGTTGGTAACATAGGAAATGACATCTAGATGGTAAAACATTTGTATTCAAGTTGATTAAAAAAGTAGGAAGCAATAAAATTTCTCTTTTTACAGCTGTGTTTTAGTGCATTTTACCCCAAAAATATATTTTTGGACTGGACCGACGGTAGTTTTGCGTTGTGTTTCTTATTTCTCGGGCCGGCGTTTCTTAGATGGGGACACTGAGGTGTCGGGGTATTAAACCGGGATCTCTCGGCTCGCGGTCATTTAAAAATCGCCAGACTTTTCGGCAACTCAATTAAAACGTAAGCGTTACACTATGTCTGCATCTGGAGTGCTTGTTTTAACGCGTAATTGTCTACATCCCAAGCGCCGAAATCGTAAGATCTAATTTCCATTTTAAATGATTGGTTACAGATAGAAATGGGGAGCCTTGCGAGCGGGACATCGGAGGTGCGTCCGAGGGTGGTTCCGACAGACGACGAACCGGCAGATTGCGAACATGGAAGACTAGTGCCGGAATGCGAACACGGAACACCCACGTTACGGGTGCGACGTCCTCACGGACCCCCGGACACTCTCCTCACGTACAGGTGCAGATGCGGACTGCCCTACGTGTTTTGCGTGCCCTTGGATGAACTGCGCGACCATTACGGCCGTCCCTTAATTAAATTCGAGTACGACCCCGAGTGGCCCGCGTGCCCGCGCGGATCCGCGAGGATTAATTCTTCGCTGGCGATGGTACAACCGATTCCACCGAAACACTTATATTTAGTGTATCAGTGCACGTGTTCCAACAAACACACGGCGACCTATCTCGTCCACGAGTATAACGTGAGAAACAGGCGAGGTGATTCTTTGATCGCTCAACCGAACGCAGTCGTAATTAGTGGCGAAGAAACTGACGATGAGTAGAATTCTTCTTGTGAAGGACGAAACGAGAGCGAGCGATAAGCGCTCGAATTGTTACTGCACTCTGGACAGCGATGGGCCGTGTGCACATGTGAGTGAAATCATCCCATTGTCCTTTAACCCTGTACCCTCCCTGTCCCCTCCTGATGGAAGACGACCACCACCTCCTCGTGGTTTCCATCGGGCAATGGTATCTCGGTACGAATATTATTGTCAATGAACAATTACTTTTTACGAATATTTATCGACACGAGATACCATTGGCCAAGAGTGGTCATCAAAATTTATTTTCTCTTCTCTTTTTTAACAATTTCGCCGTTTCTCACACTTATTCAACTACATCAACACTGAAGATCAATTTCCATCGCACGAAGATAATATGAAAGTCTGTACGACGAGGAAAGAAAACTAAAAGGAAAGCGCTTAAAACAATAATGGTACGAGGTACGACACCAAATGCTTGAGAGCGTTATAAATTCGGCTGATTACCTGGAAGCCATATCGTTTCCCACGGCACGGCACGACACACCGCCTGGTCATTATAGTTTCACTTATGTCTAACAATGACCATCCAGTAAATCGAATCGTATCGTGAGCACTTAGAAACGATTGGACAACAGTGAAATTAGTACTTTTCCAAAAATACGATACCGAAATTATAACGGAACAGCAGACATTCAAATTACGAGTCGAAAATGTGATCCCGAGAATTTAAATTCAAATTCGCATAAAAGTATAACCGTGTTTTTAGTTTACGGTATTTAATGTTTTGTTTTCGTTTGAAAAACGGCCGATGCATTTCAAAGGTATCTACCAAAAATCTATTTTTGGACTGGACCGACGGTAGTTTTGGATTATGTTTCTTATTTCTCGGGTCAGCGTTTCTTAGATGGGGACACTGAGGTGTCGGTGTTAAAATGGGACCCCCGCGACTCGCGGCCATTTTAATACCGACACCTCAGTGCCCCTATCTAATATATGTCTAATATATGTCGATCTGAAGCAAAACCGTACAAATTTACTTGAACTTTGTGTAGCTTTGCTTTGGATCTGACATTTTCGCGACAATATCAACGATGACACGGTCGACGAAGAGGTGAAATAGTACATTATGCAACAAGGGAGTAAACTCGTCGATCATTCCCGCGGGTAGGTTTCAGTAATCTCCCAACGGAATGATCGACTTTACTCCCGTGTTGCGTATAGCTCTTTATTCACGGCTTAACCGTATAGCCACTTTATGTTCTTGAAAAGTGGGACGTGTACTCGACCATCGTTCAGTACAAAAAAAATCAAAACCAGAAGTGGTATCGTTAAAATCGACCGAGAGTATGTCTAGTATTTCAAATGTAAATGTCTCTGAATGTGTTTGGCTATTAAAATTTTTGCAATTTTTAAAAATAAATAACGCGTATTCAGAAGAAAAGTATTTAAAGGAATAAAGTGGCTATTATAGATAAGCCGTGAACAAAATAATTATATGATTCCAAATGCTTGAGGGTGTTATAGATTCGGCCGATTCCCTGGAAGCTGTATCGTTTCCTACCATGGACCTGGTGATCTTCAAGTCTTCGAGAACAAGAACAAATTTTCCTGTCAGTCTAACGATTTAGGAGTATTCCAGGAAAAAACGAAATCTTTTGTTAAAAGTTCGCTGATTCGACGATGGAACGACTGAATTTTATCAGTACCAATAAAATGTGATTTCAAGTAGATTTCTCCTTAGAGCCGAGCCGCGTGCCAGACTACTTTGGATACGAATCGCGCCGTGTCAAGTCATCTTTGACCGAAACGACGACGTTGGAGTCCTCCGAGGATTGCCTACCCAGCATTAAGCCGCACTTCAAACTTCTACCTACGATTATGTCAAACGTGATCCGAGGGCCACGTATTTAGAACGGCTATGCGTAGATCTACTCGCGCCCAGCGACGTTAGATCGTCGCATAGTCGGTCCGATTGGATTTGTCGGCGGTGAAGCCAACATAATGGTAAGGCACACTTGTCACTGTGGCTATCCTTTCGTATCTGTTTTTAATTCTCCGTTGCTCGTCTTACTTAGCGGTCCATTGCATGCGAGCGCGACGTAAAGTCGATCTGCGCAAGCACAGGTGCGAGGAACATAAATAGGAGAGGCTCGGACCGCTACGCGCACTTGTGCTTGAACTGTCCCAGTAATCGCGTCGTACCATCGCTCCGTGACACGAATTTTTTTTGGTTCATGCACAGTTATCCACTCCTTACGTTGTTCTGTGTGTTTTACAATCGGCCGAACCTCAGCCGATCGCGTTCACCTTCAGCCGGTGTTGTCCTCGTCGTTCTGTTGGATTTCCGTAGCGCTTCCCGTTTCGAAAACCCAGCTCCATCCGATCAGCTCAAACAGGTGAGCGTACTACTGTCATCGTTAGAAATCAAGTTTGTCAATTTCTAACGATGAAGTGAAAAATGCGTATTTCTTTATGTTTAACTGTTGTTCGCCACACGGGAATCGCTCCGTGTCCATATTCCATAAATTTTAAACCTTTGGAGGTAAAGAAAGCGGATCTGGCGAACAAAATACGTCGAAACATAGTTGATTTAAGTTTTTGGTTTGTAAGTCGTAGCAGTTCG
The DNA here is from genome assembly GCA_019453355.1 of Ceratina japonica. Classification (NCBI taxonomy): domain Eukaryota; kingdom Metazoa; phylum Arthropoda; class Insecta; order Hymenoptera; family Apidae; genus Ceratina; species Ceratina japonica. The sequence goes on along the minus strand of SMSR01013496.1, from coordinate 30,325 downwards.
CAGAAAGCCCAATTATTTCGTCGAATCGCGAGCCTCGATCAAACGTTTAATCAATCCGCGGCGGGCCTCGTCTCCGGCACGAGACTGGGACACGTTCGATCACCGCGGCCGATAATCTTTCACCCAGATACCACGCTACGATAAAGCAACGCCACTTGGGCGCTGTTTTTTATGCGGCTTATCAATTTAATCTCACTTAATAATAGCCCTTTCCACCCCCTTTCACGGTTCCCTTTTCTCTCGGCGTTCGCTCGCCGCAGTCACGGTGGACAATATCGGTCGATGGCTCGACGTGTCGACCCGCGGGCTTTTCCTTCGACCCTTGCCATTGACCGTTTCATAACTAATGAATCGAACCTCGCCAGAATTAATGTGGGAGTAGTATTACTCGAACCTAATCGACGACCGTTCGGACGCGCCGATGTTTTAATTACAAAGTCTCCGCATGCTCTCTCTCTCTCTCGGGCGGAAAAATAATAATTCCAGCGGCCGTGCAAAGCCAGCTATCCCGTTTTACGAGTGTCCACCCGAGGGACTCGGACGTTGTAAATCAGCTCTAACCGAGACGCGTACAACGAAGCCCCGCGTTTTTGCCGCGTGAAAAATCCGTCCGAGTTAAAAGACGGCTTGCTCTCTCGAGCGAGAAGACGAGAATTGACGAATTTTTCCCGAGATCCCACGGGATTTCCCGCAATCTTTAAATCGAGGGAAGGACGCGACCTTTCTTTGTCGGTAATCGTATTATGTAAATCCGGACGATCGTCGTCGCCGATGATAATTTTTTATATAGAAGATAATCAGAGATCGTCAAATCTTCGCGCGTCCGGACGCATTAATCTGTTATTCCATTCGAACGTATAAGGATCACATTTACTATTTCCATTGAACGTTACGACAGTCTAAGTTAAAGCGAGAATTTTTCGTGATAAATAGCTTCCGGGAATAATTTACTGCTCAGAAGTAATAATCGTCCTCCTACGTCGAACCGAGGATAATTGTATCCGTGCATTCTAAGCGTTCACTTAGTATCTCCTGCGATAGAATTCAATTTTAGCTTCCCGAATTCGCGAACTATTTAGCGAGATCGGTATTTTAGTAATATATCGCGTGCGCCAAGTCCGAACCCCGCGGACTACGTGGCGATCTCGCGCCTCGTACCGATAACTTGTAAATGCACGTGCTTCGAACGCGGATAAGTGTCTCTTGAACAGGATTATCCCCCCGTTTCTTGATAACTCGATGTACCGGCTAAACCCGGACGAAACACTTCGTTACATGGGAATACCGTGTTATCCGCGGTCTGTTCCCTAAATCTGTTAGTACATTATTTAAACGCTTTTTCTGTCCCGCGGTACATCCCGCATTATCCTGCGTAATGGCGTGTATGCGCATAATACAAATTGCATGGAGCGTCTTTATAAAAATGCTTCTCTCAAGGAAAATTGCATCGGCGTATAATAAAATAAAAAGCAACGGGCGCGCGCGTTTTCACAAACAGCAGGATACATACCGTGAATGCACAGGTACTCGGTAAACCAACCATTCCCGAGGACGTTATTTACGTTTTTTTTTTTGTTTTTTAACTCGAACGCAGCTCGGCGGTGGAATAATGATCGGCGAAGCGAAGCAATTACTTTACGCAAATACGTTCGAAAATCGAGAGGGATCATAGAATTCTGTAGCGAGTGAAATTACTGGTCGGGAGCGTTGCGACAGAGGGATTAATCGATTTTCAATTGCCTCCCGCGTACCAAACATTAATACGAGTAGCTGGTGAATTGTCCGATTTAAAACCGGTTCGACTCGCGAAGACGCGAGAGACTTCTTAAAAAGTATACCCGTTCGTCCTTTCGGTAATTCTCGAACTCTGCTACCACTACTTAGTAGTACTCAATGACTTTGGATCAACGACGTTCTCTTCCGACATCGACAATATTGATCCCCGGTTAACGTTTGCTAAACTCATTGGGAACACGTAAAATTTCCCGAGGACCTTTCACGATTGTCCTTTTTACTCTCGTACATGCGGGCAGTACGCTCAGTTGGCACATCAGTCGCGGAATATTATATCCTTTAAAGAGAGCACTTTCAATTATCGATTTTCCGAAGAGCTGCGCTGCACAGCTGCGAGGTCCGCGCTTCGTCGAAGAAACTCTTTTGCACATTTCATCGTTCGTTTCTATTCAGGTCCATGCATGCCTTGTTTAGTTAAATTAGTAATACATACAGTGTCAATCGATTAACTCGGGGCGGTAGAATCATAAGGATTTAAGCGAGAGGAGATGAGAAGCAACGATGCGACGACGATATTCAAACATACTCGTTCTTCCGAGGAGCGAGGAGTCTTCGTTCGTGTTTGAAACGGCCCTTTAATGTATGGTATACAGACGGACTGATTGCATGTGTATTCACGATCGCGAGAATAATTGTATAATTGGCCTGCCCCTGCGGGAACTGCATCCCGACTTCCGCAGGGAATGCGATTACAGCATCCGCGGCGCGGAATAAACTACGTGTATTCAGATCTGAATTATTTTAAGGGATTTGTATTATACACGACGGAACACCTATGGACCGTTTAAATTATTAATAGCCAGGACAGGAGTTTCATTTTTGTTCAAATCCAACATGAGAACTACACGATTTTCCATCTGGATTGAGAAATGAGGAGTTTGCGAATAGTTCGAGATACGGAAATTCAAATATTTCGCCGAGCATTTAACCGCTTTTTCACGAAGCTCGCAGGGAGTTCGTCGAGTTGGTTCAAACTTTTTTTTTTCAATGCAAATCGGAATTCAGGAGCGTGTCAAGATCGTGGATCGAAACGACTCGATTCTGATCGACGTGTAGCTGTAATTATCACATACGATTTCCTCATAAATCCAATGATCTACAAGTATTTGAGGAGAAACGGAATTTGTTCACACTTGGATTCTGTCAGTGTCCGTAAAATGGCGATGATTTTTAACAGAGCGAACCTACTGTTTTGTCTCGTACCGTGGCCAAAGTTCCCTTCTATTTACCGAAACGATTATGGTTGAACGGCGTTTAGCTGGCGCGATCGGTACGACTGCACACTCGCAGTAATTGCATGTTCGAATATACAATTAAAGGATTTCATCTACGACACATAGTGGCCGGTGGACATTTTGTTAATTCTATTCGACTCGTAATAGCCGGGGTTAACGAAAGGTCGGGCAGAGAATTACTCGGCCCGATGACTGGATGATGCTTATTAAATTAAACAACGTGCTCGATTGCTATGCTTCCTGCGTACAGCTTCCACGTAGCGTTTCAGCATTTTTAACAGCTCCCATCCATCCTACGCGATACGTTTGCCGATTTTTGTTACATTAAATTTCCGATTTTCAAACCGCCACGTTTATGCATATGAAATCTCTCGACCGCGGCTACGATATCGGATATCTGTAATATTTATCAGCTCGATTATGTTGCAAAATTGTTCGGCGAATTCATAAACCTGAACAACAATTATCTGGATTATAAGTATTAAACTCTGTTTCNTTTTTAACAGCTCCCATCCATCGTACGCGATACGTTTGCCGATTTTTGTTGCATTAAATTTCCGATTTTCAAATTGCCACGTTTATGCATATGAAATCTCTCGACCGCGGCTACGATATCGGATATCTGTAATATTTATCAGCTCGATTATCCTGCAAAATTGTTCGGCGAATTCATAAACCTGAACAACAATTATCTGGATTATAAGTATTAAACTCTGTTTCATTTTAAACGAGAATTACCAAACACGTTCGACGTGCCAATTATTATAATGATCAATAATTATTTCATAACAGCTCGTATGTAGATTACAATAGAATTACGATTATTGTCAGTCACGCTGGAATATAAATTATCCGTCTTTGATTCCTAATAGTAAAAATTGTGTAAAAACGAAACGAATAAATACTCTCGATATGCGTCGACCAATGTAATCATTTTTACAAATATAAAATCGTTCCGCGAAATCTCGGATAATCTCCGGCTCGGTAGACGTGCGCGATGCCGTGCCGGATAATAGGGATTGAAATGATTGACGGAAGGTTTTCCTCCTGGTTCATAGTTAGCTTTTTTGTGAGAACGCGCAACATATGTCGAACCGGAACGTTTGAGGCATCGAATAAACTTATTTTTAACAAATAGTATCGAGCTCTAATGTTGCCATAAAGCGACGAGAAAATAAACCTGCCAGTCGACAGTGGCTATATTGCGTAAACATTCGAAGCTGACGGTTTGAAAGCAATAACCAGTATTATGAAACCGTTTCCTGAATCAAAAACGGATCCGATTTTACTGAAACCCGGGTTATCGCGTCTCTCGGAACTCCCCGTTTCGCGACTAATATGTTAGCTTCAGGCTTACTCTGTTTCTACGCTCAAATTCTACAAGATTCAGTAAACTCTTTCCTAATAGAGTTTCTTATGATACCGTTTCGTCTAAATTTATTTGCCAGCATATAATTTTGTAGTTCTTTAAAATTGTTTACCTCGGGCATTATTGGCTCGTAAAGAAATAATATTTGAAACGGTGAGAAATTGACAGAATCGTATTAGCTCGTTGATAGAATGAAAACGATGTTCCCTAATGCAAAACAATTCGATTATGCGGTATAGCAAGCTTTCTGATGCCCTTCCGTTAAATAGATCAGGCTGCTGGTATGACTTTCCGACGAAAGGATCCCGTTCCTGAGGAAATACCATGGATGCCTCATTAATATTAGATTTGCATCGAATTATTGTTTCGTTGGTCTTGTCATCGGCGTGACCTAAATCGAATCGGATAACTCAAATTCGATAAGATCTGCGGTCATGCAATTTTCAAATGTTTCGGAGAGCTGAAGGAGTGCATCAGCAGGAAACTTCCTTACGCGTCCGTAACGCGCGCAATATTTTATTCATAAATCAAAGAATGCTTCGGTAAAACCGATCGATCCATCGTCTATTTTTCAGATCATCGCCAAGTATTTCAATCCCCCGTTTAATTTTCACGTCGCATAATTATCGGCTCGATGCTCGTGCAAATTTATTTAGGGGTATAGCAGGAAGGAAATAAGATTCGAGCCGAGATACTTTTCGCGGGACCGACGGAAGGGAAATCAAACGCCGGCGCCGGTTCCGTTCCGCGAGAATTGTTTTTCGACAGGCGTTAATGAATTTTAATAAAGGATGAGGTCGAGAACGCGGAAGAACCTCTGACGGTGTGCGGCTATAGTTCAAAAGCGATTTCGAATATTATCTCGCCGCGAAACGGCCCGGCTAAATTGTAACGCACGAGTAATTCTCGTAACCGAGCGAGTCTTCGCGCGTATACCGAAAGCCTTTTTCCATGAAATTGCCAACTTTCGTAAATCAGGTTACGGAACTTTTCAAAGTTCGTGCCTTAAACCCGAGAGACCGGGTAATTCTCGAATACGGATATCTCTTCGACGGCGCAAATCTTGTTCGCTCGAAAAATGCTTGCCATATTTATCTCATACGTCGGAACACATATATTTCAATGGACCATCGATTCGTATACAAAACGAAATCCAGATCGACGTTCAAAAATAATTTATATTCGCACGACTCGTCATAGATAAAACATGCGATTCGCTTTTGAATCAAATAAAACAAGCGATAAAGAAGACGAAAGGTATTTCTTTTTTCTGATGGAGAACGATCTCGCCTCCTCTGAGNTTCGACGGCGCAAATCTTGTTCGCTCGAAAAATGCTTGCCATATTTATCTCATACGTCGGAACACATATATTTCAATGGACCATCGATTCGTATACAAAACGAAATCCAGATCGACGTTCAAAAATAATTTATATTCGCACGACTCGTCATAGATAAAACATGCGATTCGCTTTTGAATCAAATAAAACAAGCGATAAAGAAGACGAAAGGTATTTCTTTTTTCTGATGGAGAACGATCTCGCCTCCTCTGAGGACAAGCAGGAAATCCCGGGGGTAACATTTCACGAGTGTGGACGAAATACGCCGCAGCTGACCAGAGCAGCGCGTTGGCTCGATTTCTCGCGTGATGTATTGGCGGAGAGATCGGGCTCCCATAAATTATCCGCGGCTTGCTGCCGCTGCTTTTCAACAAATGCAAGCTACTTGAGAAATCTTTGCCGGAACTCGAGCACCTCACGCGGACCTGATACTATTAACGTTGGCTAATACTCGAAGCCACTCTCTCACCCGTTACCTCAGTTGTATATTTTCACGGGGAAAAGCCCCGGTCACGTACGCGTTAACTGATGAAAGATCAATATGGGGCAACGATAACCGCGACGGTAAAAGTGGACCGACTAAGAGTCGTATGAAACTTCCTTTTCGTTTCACGATAATCATTGCATCTCGTCATGCTCGCCCTATAATATCAAATGAAAAGCGTTCGCTTGCAAGTCAGGCGATCTTAAAGNCGCCGGTTCCGTTCCGCGAGAATTGTTTTTCGACAGGCGTTAATGAATTTTAATAAAGGATGAGGTCGAGAACGCGGAAGAACCTCTGACGGTGTGCGGCTATAGTTCAAAAGCGATTTCGAATATTATCTCGCCGCGAAACGGCCCGGCTAAATTGTAACGCACGAGTAATTCTCGTAACCGAGCGAGTCTTCGCGCGTATACCGAAAGCCTTTTTCCATGAAATTGCCAACTTTCGTAAATCAGGTTACGGAACTTTTCAAAGTTCGTGCCTTAAACCCGAGAGACCGGGTAATTCTCGAATACGGATATCTCTTCGACGGCGCAAATCTTGTTCGCACGAAAAATGCTTGCCATATTTATCTGATACGTCGGAACACATATATTTCAATGGACCATCGATTTTCATACAAAACGAAATCCAGATCGACGTTCAAAAATAATTTATATTCGCACGACTCGTCTACTTATAAACGTGTAGCTATGATATAAAACATGCGATTCGCTTTTGAATCAAATAAAACAAGCGATAAAGAAGACGAAAGGTATTTCTTTTTTCTGATGGAGAACGATCTCGCCTCCTCTGAGGACAAGCAGGAAATCCCGGGGGTAACATTTCACGGGTGTGGACGAAATATGCCGCAGCCGACCAGAGCAGCGCGTTGGCTCGATTTCTCGCGTGATGTATTGGCGGAGAGATCGGGCTCCCATAAATTATCCGCGGCTTGCTGCCGCTGCTTTTCAACAAATGCAAGCTACTTGAGAAATCTTTGCCGGAACTCGAGCACCTCACGCGGACCTGATACTATTAACGTTGGCTAATACTCGAAGCCACTCTCTCACCCGTTACCTCAGTTGTATATTTTCACGGGGAAAAGCCCCGGTCACGTACGCGTTAACTGATGAAAGATCAATATGGGGCAACGATAACCGCGACGGTAAAAGTGGACCGACTAAGAGTCGTATGAAACTTCCTTTTCGTTTCACGATAATCATTGCATCTCGTCATGCTCGCCCTATAATATCAAATGAAAAGCGTTCGCTTGCAAGTCAGGCGATCTTAAAGTTAATTTAATATTATTTATCGCGTCTATTTCGACTGTCATTCATTTTGCCTTTCAACTGCCTGACACTAAAATCTCGCCGCGAAGCTGCACGTGTATTATACATACTATACGTGGCCCGCGACACTTTCGACAGACGGCACGTGGCCGTGGTTGGAATTCGCGGTGAACGACGCCGCAGGGAGCCGTATAAACGGCGTACGCCCGCGACTAAACGGCGAAACGCGTTGATTGGCGAAACTACACGACCCGTTCGGCTTCGGTGAAAAAGCGTAATTGCGTTATTTCGTTCTGACGGCCCTTCTCAATGCATCCTTTTCAACGTTCGAGAAAGCAAAACCCTGCATCGCGTGAATACCGTTATTGCCCCGCTGCCTTTGTGCGGCTCGGAATTGCTTCGGAAAACGTATAGAAGTTACTTCTTGATACCGATAAAACGTGCGAAATAAAAACGACGCAACAAATATTCCTATGTATTTCTAAATATTCTTTTATAATTCATTTAACCTGTTAATCATTTGAAGAGAAAAACGTCTCTTCTATATGTATATGCGTATATGAAAAGAATTGTGACGTTGATGTTTTATTTAACTTTTCAATTAAACGCCGTGAGACAAAATATTCGCGTAAATTACGGTTGGCTTTCGAGTCGTGTTTTATTCGGCTCGATAAGGCGAGCAACACGTGTTCCATTTTACTCGTCTATCCGCGCACGAGCCACGAGCCAGCCCCTACTGTCTGCTCGAGATAAACATCATCAGTCACTTATGGCAAATGTAGTTTAGGGGCTCGAAAAACCATGATTGATCACCGATTTTTGCATGGCGTGAGTACAGTTCTATCTACGAGGAAAGTAATGGTAGAAAACCGTGTAACATTATCTCTGGTGTAGAAATTACATTAATGGTCTCGCTTTCCGCATGAGAACACGGATTTTGCATTTACAAGATAACAGAGATATAAAGATAAATTCGTATGTACTTTCTTCTTCAATACAAGATTCGTTAAATTCATTCGCATATCCGAATGAGATTGTATTCCATTTTGTAAAGTGATATTACTAATCTCGCACTTTGCGGTACGCAAAATTATCTGTCCGAAGCGAAATCGCATTGGAACGAGTCTTTATACGATCCGGGCGTTCGGCGACGATAATCCAAAACTGCATCTCGCCAGTAGTTTCGGTTTAATCCGAGTTCGAATCTGTCCGGTTTATGATTTCCCTCTAATATTCAACGCAATGGGGCATAAACAACCTGTCCCTCCTTCNCAAAATTATCTGTCCGAAGCGAAATCGCATTGGAACGAGTCTTTATACGAGCTGGCGACGATAATCCAAAACTGCATCTCGCCAGTAGTTTCGGTTTAATCCGAGTTCGAATCTGTCCGATTTATGATTTCCCTCTAATATTCAACGCAATGAGGCATAAACAACCTGTCCCTCCTTGACCGTGTCCAGACGATAATAGCGGCACCTAATGAAAACTTGCAACCTGCTCAACGCCACTCGAGTCGAAATTGGTATCTCACCGATTTAGCAAACACGTCTGTGCATCGTTCAGTCCGAGAATGTCAATTGGCTTCGGTGTTAAACCCCGTAAAGCATTAGAAAATTATCAAAAAAATCTATGAAACATGTTCAGTTATAAAGGCGTGAAGAGACGTTGTATAGCGTGTTAGAAATATTTCCGAGCTAATGGAATTTAGCCCGTTCGGGCAGATGAACTAATGCCCAGTGACGCTCAAAATTATACGATCTNAGCAAACACGTCTGTGCATCGTTCAGTCCGAGAATGTCAATTGGCTTCGGGGTTAAACCCCGTAAAGCATTTGGAAATTATCAAAAAAATCTATGAAACATGTTCAGTTATAAAGACGTGAAGAGACGTCTTATAGCGTGTTAGAAATATTTCCGAGCTAATGGAATTTAGCCCGTTCGGGCAGATGAACTAATATCCAGTGACGCTCAAAATTATGCGATCCGAACTAATCAAACTCCGCGATTGCTCGGCTGAGGACGGTTTAGGAAATTTAAGCTACGCCGAAGTTTACTTATCTTCCGCGTGATTTGCGCGATTCCACGGCTAATGGTGCATTTACCGTGGACGATGTTTGTACGTATTGCTTCCTATCAAACGATACCGGAACGCGATCAGAATTTGTCGATACTTACTGGTTTACCCTCCCGACCCGTGTTTTCTGACTCGACTCTCAAATCTACTTTGGCGAAGTTTGACGACGAGTAAAATGGAACGAAATAACAACCATAGTCGTACCACAGCCCTTTGCTTCTTGTATCAATTACTTTTATAAAATCTCATCAAAAATCTCGAAAACAGGTGATTTGAAAAAAAGGAACTGACGCGTGTTCTTTAGTGTTTCGAGTTGGGAGTCAGACGGCAATACTCTATAAATTTATTCATTTTATACTGATTCTATTTGTCGACGGTCGTTACAGAATAAATAGTACACATACGAACTTTAGTAAAAAATTTACGACGCCACGAACTATTAATTAAAGCATTTAGCTTTGAGAGAGTTAAGAATTGAAGCACGCTCAGTCTGTTTAGCATGAAAAATGCGGAACATATTCTGAAAAATGTGAGGAAAATAAGGGTAAGCATCATCGTGCATAAATCATGTCCGCGAGCTGCCGGTATAAAGCGAAGTGTTATAGGGGTATCTAGAAAGCTCTCTTGTCACTGGCAAAATATCTTGAAAGGTGTGTTCACGAGGGCCACTTTCATCTGTTGAACTTCGTCCCATGTTGGGACGAACCATAACTGTTTGAAATCAGCCATTGCCACTGATTCATATTCTCGCAAAGTGCCAAAGTATCGATACGTACAGATAAGAAACAAAAATACTATAAGAATCAGGTGATAGGTGTGCAAATTTTGTTGTGTTAGACAGTGTAATTGTATCCACGTGTTACTCTATTTGTTTCAGAAATTTCAGGGAAGATTCAGTTCAACTGCTGGTCGTGTCGTCAGGAAGCATTCCGACAATCGTCCACCTTCGGTGCACATCCAAATCGTCGATTGTAGAGGTATCATAAACCCAACGCGGTAAGTGACTTTACGCAGTAATAAATGGTAACCCTATTAGATAACTGAACTTAAATCAGTGTTACTTTGTAACTGATCATTCGACTCATAGACTACGAATTAGAAACAAGTGTATTTTTATACTTCCTCTATTCATTTCAATCAAATTGGTGTAACCCAAAAAAAAGTATTAAAATGTTTCAATTAAAAAATAGAAAAGTGGTAAAAATTATCGCCTGCACTCTTGGCAGATGTTAAAAGTATGCTCTCCACGAACAGACTTCGGATAGAAATTGGAATTGGAATTTCTGAGATGAACAGAACGTCGTACAGTCGTGTTCATCACCTTCGGATAATTCGTTTTAATAGTTAGGAAGGTACTGCGAGCGTAACACGTGGTGCGAGCGCAACGGGATCGTCGCGAATTCGGAAAACTGGCAGGGGCGGTATCGGACGAATGTTTAGTTAACCAGGGTTATACGTAATTGTTTTCAAGCGAAACAGTAACAGGAGAGATGACGGTGGCGGTGAAATTAATCAACTTTGTCGGCGTTAATTACCGAAATTAAGCGTATCGGATGACCGGCGGGCGCGGTGGTGTTCGCGGAAGGGTTAAACTCTCGTTGCATTCGACTCTGGGTTCTATACATTTAAAATAGGTTCAAAGAATTTTGATGCCCGTGCACATTTATCGCCGCGTTCGTCGGGCTTGCGTTATCGATCCGCGGCGTTTAATTATATTTTTAAACTACGATGTGCACCAAGTCATTAATGCAGTATAAACTTTTCACCGTCACTGGATACCTGGAACCGTGAAGTGTGAAATATCGACGCTGTTCAGATCTCTCGCTCTCTCTCTTTCCCCTCTTAAGTAACAACGCAAACCGATAGCTATTAAAAAAAATGAGGTTGAAAAGTGGAATTCGATACTTATTATTCAACTACTCGCACATCGCAGACCGCGTTTCGGAGAGCCGATTAAAATCCTCGATAAATTCTTTTTGCTGTGCTCGAAAATTACTCCGCCGCAAAATCCTCGCCAATTGTTTTATCTATAGCCCTCGTTGGGAACAACGACGAGCACCGTTCGTTTTATTACCCTCTGCAAATTATCATTGGCCGTATTAAATTCGCGCGCCGAAAGATTTTATTTGCCGCCGATTAAGCCTGTTAGCCATGACGGGTTTACACGGTCCGCGGGCGTAATACATTTTAACTCGATGGAACGATTGATTTACGAGCGAGGTAACTGTGAACGCCGTTCACCGCGAATTATACCGAAATCGCGACTTGTGCCAGAGCTGCCAAAACTTCTGCTCGTTCAAATATTTTCGTTGCTCGACTCTTTCACGTTTTCCATGTTCAATGATCGTCTCTTAGAAGCAGTTTCAACGTTCAAAATAATTTTTTCTTGCACACCAATTCATCCAATTATGATGTCTTTAAAATTTGGCTAAATAATTGATTTATTTTCGAGTTTCTGCAGTACATATTATATAGCTCCGGCTGGATCCATCTCTTTAGAGACAGTTTCATCGCGGGCATCGAGAGTAGAGCGCGATAAAGCGGATGTGCCACTGTCCCGACTCTCGAAATTAACAAATAAATCGACTTCGATTTATTCGAGCATAGAATACGATTCATTAATTAATTTGAGTTCACCTCCTCAATTGTCCGGATCAAAATCACTTATCGGATAGGAAAAGCGTCATCAGAATTATTTGAAAAGAGTTCTCCTTTTATATCACGTGTCTCATTAATTATACGTATATATTTTTCAAACAAGGACGAAGTATCTATGCAGGTATAAGATCTGAATATTCTCCTTTGACCATTGAAACGCAAGAAAAAATCAACCGTGCCGAGTTTTAATTAAGATTTTCGTTCTTTGTTCCCAACCCCTGTGCCGGGGTTACAGGTTTCGCGGCCGAACCCCGCGTTTCCAAAGCGATAGCGGTACACAGAGACGCGACGATGTGTACGTACGCCTCCGTGTCAGAGACGAGGGGATCGTAGATACGTATTAGTGAAATGATCATCGGAGGGTTAATTCTGCTATCGTTACTCCACTTCTCTCTATCATTTTAATTAGACGTCACGTACTCTCGCAGTCTTTTCAGATCATAGACAATGAGAGAGTTTAACTGAAACGTACCGTGTGCATTTATAATAAAAAAAAATTTGATACGAATGTTGCATATAAAAATCTGCAGGACTTCGCGATATTTAAATGGTAGGAAGAAATATCATAAATCTTCTAATATCCGGAACGAGTTAATGATATTTAACGGATGAATAATGAGGAAACGGTTGAGGGCGGTAATTTAATGATAAAACAGATTAGCCGAGCCGGCGGCGGTGCGCCGTGAGAATATAAAAATCGAAAGTAATTATTAATCAGTGGAGCCGGTCGCGCGAACGCGGAGCGCAGGCGGGTGAGAAGGTTGGATTCACCCCTTTGTCGCGCGAGTGAAATTGTACGGAAGGGAAACCGGGTGAACGCTAAGCGACGCTTTTGCTTTCGACGAGTAACGGGCTCGTAACGCTACGCGTTTTTAACGAGTTTCTAGCCGGAGTGGGACGGCAAATGATAAAAACTAATAATATTCGCTTTCACAAAGCGAACGGTTTACGGCACGTTCATCGTTAAAACTCGGCGGAGCTCTCTTTATTTTTTCGCGGCATAAACGTCGTAAACATCCTTTGCGAGTGACGAGTGTCGGAGAATGCAATACACCAGTCGACTCGGAACATATTTTTTCTACCTCTTTCTATTTCGGTCTCGTGAAATATCTTCGGGCCGTTGTTCGAATTTACGACGACGCCGCGGCCGCTCTAATGAAAACTGAATACCGCTAAACGCGACGAGACACGGATCGATCTCGTTAGACAGTCGCCACATATGGGACGTATCAATTTTATAGCGGACAACGTTCAATCTTCTCTTATTGCTAATTTCGCGACGGACTCTCGAACGAATTAAGAAACCCGGTCGTCAGTTTTATCCCGCGACGGAGAAAACGGCAGTCAGCCGCAATCGTGCCAGAGACAGAGGCTCGGGTCAACGAGGGTACACAAAGGACAAGCCAGTTAATCTTTGAAGGTTACCGACTAATTTAACGGTCGAACCTCGTCGAGATACACCGCGCGATCGATCATTAGGTGCAGGGACCGGTCGAGTTCGTCCGGCGAGCCTCCTGGCTCGTTTGTACGCGCGACAATGCAGCTACGTAGCAGCGACAACGAGCCACCGCCGTGCGGTACCTACGGTCAGTCTCTCTGTTCCCGTTTCTGGACCGGGAGATGTTGCGGCGTAGTTTCAATTGCTTAGAAATCCTCCTCGGGATTTCAATGCTACGACACAGGGAGCTTAGAGAAAGTTGGCCGTAGCCGGGGGAAACCCCGGGGCGGAGGACGCGGCCGCCGTCACGCCGCCAATAATTAATTTCGAACGTCGGAACAATGACACATCCGCTTTATCGCGCTCAACTTTCGATGTCCGCGGCGAAACTGTCTTGTTTCTAACCGCACAACGTTTTCACTCTCTCGTCCCTAACCGAGTTTCTCTTCTCTATATATATACTTTTAGGGCGGCCGAGCTTTAAAGCAGAAGGGCTGATCAATTTATGAATGAATTCTGTTCAGTTTTTCGATTCACGTCTACCGGCGTATAAACGTACTCCAGTTACGGGCTAATTTTTAATAAGGGTCGTACAGAAAAAGTGATCTCTTTAATTACGTGCGCGACGATTTCATGGTTTCAATATAAAAATGAACGCGCAGCGCGGTAATGCTCGTGCGAGCTTTGACGTTCGAATTTTAATTGTAACGACCACTTATCCGCGACACTCGTCATCGTAAATTCTCTTTCACCCGTATTTTCGACATCGCGGTCGGCGCACACGACCGCGTTGCCATCGCAGCCTTGCGAATCGTGATTAATGGCGATGACTGCTTCATAATTGTGATTAGCATAATTATCCTGATTAGCAGAATGTCGACGCGTTACGGTTTCATGTAAATCGGATGGACGAACGGTCAATCGGACACATATCCCGTAAAACGCGCGTTCGAATCATCGTACGTATAATAGACAGCTTAATTATTTTTCAATAACTATTTAAAGCGCTCGAGGTATTTTTCATGCGTCGATATAAAATCTGGAACGGTTAGTGTCCATTTATTAACCGTAGACAGATCTGCGAGACGGGATTTATTCCTCGATAAGTTAATTAAAATTGCTGCAGCTAATACAAATTAGTTTCCTGATTAAATAGAAATTATTTCACTAAAAGCAGATAAGTGGTCGACGTAGAAAACTTTTACGAGGTCTCCGAAGATACGGTTTTTCGCGATTTCAAGAATCGATGATTTATACCGTGTGTCCGAGAATAAAAATACGGTCGTTGAAAATATTACACGTTTCTTTGGAACGGAGGAATTTCGAGGATGATAGCATAAATGCTTAAAGAAAGGATAAACCGGGTGGTAAAAATAGCTCCTTTGACCCGAGCCTTTGTTTGAGTTATGTTTAAAGCTGGTTTTGACAGATCTGATTTGTGATTTCAAGTTTATATCGTCGCCGCACACTAGCCGTCTCCTCCTTATCTCTGATTTAATGCAAACTACTTGAAAAGTACGCGGTCAACGTTCTAATTCAACGATTACGAATAATAATATATTATAAGGCGAAGATAATTCCTCGTATGTGTGTCAAAGAAGTAGACATTTATCTAAATATAGCACAGAGCGAAGTTATTGATTTTTTACTTTTTTGTATTACAACCCCTGCACGACGCCGACATATAAATGTGACGATATACTGCGAATAAACCGAGAAGATGCGAACGGTTCCTTTTTGATTTGGCTCACGATCGCGAATTAATTATACTCGTACCAGGATCTTTTCCTCTCGAGCGTGTACGACGCGCCGGAAATCTATCCGTGATTTCGCTATTGTGTAATTGATGATCTCGACAGAAGGGTTTCCGCGCACCTCTGCCTCGGTCCCTTGCCTTCGTCAATGGTCAATAGCGGCAATTTGTCGAGGACGCGAGCAACAACGCAATTTTGCAAACGTGACGATCGAATAAATTACTCAGAGATTGATAGCCGACCGTGGAAGCGCGGATTATACTCGGCGACGGATTTTCTCTAGCCTGCGAGGGCGTTTCGTTCCTCTCAATCTCAATCGAGATCTGCATGAATATTCTCGGACCCCGATTAAAAGTTGAAATTTAAATAACTCCCGGCCACCTAAACTATAATAATTACACTCCTCGTTTCTCTTTTTATCCGTATGCAATTTACACTCGCCGGATTTCGAACGATATTCTAATCTCGGACGTACGGGACGCGCGGACGTGAATAAAATGAAAATTCGTATCGGACTCTCCGTTCGGCGAAAATTGATTTCGCGTTCACGCGGTAAATACGATACTCGCGCACTTGACCAGAATTCACTTTGACGCAGTTTATTACACATGTTATTCGTGTTCTGGCAAATAAATATTTCGAAGCGAAGTAAGACCGTGTATTGAGAGACGTCAAAGGGATAACTGTTTGCCGTTAGAAATCGAAATACAATTTTATCAATCGTTACGAATTAACTTCGACAGAGATCGATAGACCTAAAAAACTGGAACAACAGAATTCTGTATACTTGCAATTTCATTCACTCCTTAATTGCACGAGAAAGTGTGCAGAAAATTGGTATTGACGTTTAGATAGCTATTTAAAAACGTGTCGACGCTGCTTGAAGTTCAAGGGGTTGCAATCGATTAAAATTCGTTATCTGATGACTCTGATTAGAAAGCTGAATGTGAGAAAATTGGAACGTGACGCTCGACGGTACAAATAAGAGCGTAGGTCTTGTTCCTTCCTAACGAGAAGAGGAGGGAGATCCCCTCCTATTATCTTTCATAGTAGAATGAATTTATGGAACTGGTCAAAGACAACAAAGTCGAGGTATGTTTTTTAACCGTTCGATCTGCTCGTGCCTTAATCAAGGCCATCGGGGCCGAGCCTCTCTTTTCGACGGCGATAACGTACGCAACGACGACGGGACGGTGCGTAGGCGGTGGGTTCCGAAGCTGGAAGCGAGCGCCCGTGGGAGGATTGTAAATATGCATTAATCAAATAAAGGAGAACGATTCTCGCTGGACGATTCGCGCTTCAATAATTACAGAGAAAAATGCGTTGCGTCTCATCGGACACGACGAGAGCAAACGTGTAATATCACGAAATGGCTTGTGAATCAAAGCGACGAGAACAGAGTAACGTAACAATAGCCGAACAGTGTATGTACATAAATTCGTCTCTCGCGAACTATGCCTTGTCTCCCAGAGCAACGCGAAAGTAATTAAACCGATCCGCGTGCCGACGACTCGTCTTTCGTCTTCGCGTAAGTTGCTGAAAACTAGATCGCTAGTAACAAATTGAAAGTGTATCGGGCGTTCAGCGACGGAGACGGCGAACGCAATCGGGCGAGATAATTAAATAAGACGGTGCCGCGTATAGTCGCTTACTTAACGCGCGAAACGGAACTGAAATCCAGCCGGGCCGCTAGTCAATTTCTTCCGCAGCCGAAACGCGAACGCTCGTAATTCGTTAATTACGTGTCCGATTTCGACACCCCCGCGGACTCTCGCTTTTTTTAATACGCTCTCTTATTACCTGGATGCAATTCGACGGCAAGGATGCGAATTACGCGTCAAAGCGCTATTAAAGCGACAAAGCATTATTGAAATCAGGATTTCATACGAGTCGTTAAAACGAGGATTAATATGTACATCGGACGTGAAACGCGCAAAGGGGGATACCTGTATTCATATTACAGAGGATTAAACGGTGAAAGGAAGCCCCTACCAAGTTGGCGTGTTCCCAATTAAACGCGTGCATCCCTTGCGATATCCGAGCGTTCACGGGTTTTATAAATACATCACGTCGTATCGATACCCCGTAAACTAGAATCGTGCGCGCGAGGAGCACGACTGATTGCCGGTCACCTCGACGAAATGCTATTTTAACGTGTTCGGTAATCATATGGTGGATCGGTATGGATTAAAGCGCCGCGATAAGATCCATGCATAAATCTTTCTTATCAGATGACCTCATAAAAAAGAAGTCTAGGAGTATTAAATTAGGTGTTCCTC
>SMSR01013496.1:0-12412 GCA_019453355.1 Ceratina japonica | reverse complement strand
TCTGCTCGTGCCTTAATCAAGGCCATCGGGGCCGAGCCTCTCTTTTCGACGGCGATAACGTACGCAACGACGACGGGACGGTGCGTAGGCGGTGGGTTCCGAAGCTGGAAGCGAGCGCCCGTGGGAGGATTGTAAATATGCATTAATCAAATAAAGGAGAACGATTCTCGCTGGACGATTCGCGCTTCAATAATTACAGAGAAAAATGCGTTGCGTCTCATCGGACACGACGAGAGCAAACGTGTAATATCACGAAATGGCTTGTGAATCAAAGCGACGAGAACAGAGTAACGTAACAATAGCCGAACAGTGTATGTACATAAATTCGTCTCTCGCGAACTATGCCTTGTCTCCCAGAGCAACGCGAAAGTAATTAAACCGATCCGCGTGCCGACGACTCGTCTTTCGTCTTCGCGTAAGTTGCTGAAAACTAGATCGCTAGTAACAAATTGAAAGTGTATCGGGCGTTCAGCGACGGAGACGGCGAACGCAATCGGGCGAGATAATTAAATAAGACGGTGCCGCGTACAGTCGCTTACTTAACGCGCGAAACGGAACTGAAATCCAGCCGGGCCGCTAGTCAATTCCTTCCGCAGGCGAAACGCGAACGCTCGTAATTCGTTAATTACGTGTCCGATTTCGAACCCCCGCGGACTCTCGCTTTTTTTAATACGCTCTCTTATTACCTGGATGCAATTCGACGGCAAGGATGCGAATTACGCGTCAAAGCGCTATTAAAGCGACAAAGCATTATTGAAATCAGGATTTCATACGAGTCGTTAAAACGAGGATTAATATGTACATCGGACGTGAAACGCGCAAAGGGGGATACCTGTATTCATATTACAGAGGATTAAACGGTGAAAGGAAGCCCCTACCAAGTTGGCGTGTTCCCAATTAAACGCGTGCATCCCTTGCGATATCCGAGCGTTCACGGGTTTTATAAATACATCACGTCGTATCGATACCCCGTAAACTAGAATCGTGCGCGCGAGGAGCACGACTGATTGCCGGTCACCTCGACGAAATGCTATTTTAACGTGTTCGGTAATCATATGGTGGATCGGTATGGATTAAAGCGCCGCGATAAGATCCATGCATAAATCTTTCTTATCAGATGACCTCATAAAAAAGAAGTCTAGGAGTATTAAATTAGGTGTTCCTCACGGGAAATTAAATCTGGCCCCGTTCCATTGAACGGCTCGTCAAAACGAGTATGGTAACTCGCGTTACTAACAATTCCCGGATAATAAACGAAAAGTTCACCTCGCGCGTTAAAAATATATGAATTTATCAACCGCACCCGAGGGGGAAGAGACGGCGCGGATCCGGACGGATCTCGAGACGAGTTCTCGGAAAACTGGACGCTCTTTGCCTTTCGCCCAGCCGTTCTTTCGCGCATTCAGAAAGTTATTGAACCCCGTACGATTAAGCTCGCAGGAGTGACACAAGTAGGTTGCGTCGAAACCGTTTCTCAAATCCTGAGTCGGCCGATTAGCTATAAGGCGTACAGTTTCTCGCTCGGCGTCGAATGAACGACGACTCTGGTTCTTAGCTCGCGCGAGGTCGAGGGTGAGGAATCGCGGAAAGTTAGCGGCATTGGATTTCTCACGAGGAGCAGCAGCAAGCAAGGTCGTAGTTGGGAAACAGCTGAAATCGTTAGTCCTCGTTTGCACGTAAATCTCGCGCAGCTGTCGCCGGGCTGCCGATGGGGAGAAGACAGGCTGCGCGTTTCTCGCGTTCCCCAGTCATCCCGAAAGGGTGAACGCCGCGGAATCGTTGGCCAGCCATAATTCAGTAAGCTCCTTAAAGCTCGAGGAGAAGCTACGCGTATACCGAGCTTCGTCGTATTCGTCGCGTTGCCACGGTTCGACGGGATGACGCGGTGACCGACAAACACGGCACGATTCAAATGAAACTTCCGGCTCGGCTGCGCTCGCGACGATTCGGCTTCTGTCTTGCTCCATTTACGCCGTTATTGTAACGTCTTAATACCCTCAATGGGAGCTAATGCCATTCCGAGAAACGAGAGATGCTTACGCGCGGGAAGGTCCGCGTTTTTTAGAACTATCGTCTCTTTCCTTTTTGATTTTACGGGCTCGCGAGATTAATTATAACACTCTCAAACTTTCCTCGAGGCCGAATTAAAAACTTGTAATTAAAATTCGAATTAGGTTTTCTCGTTAGAAGAATCTGATTGGAAGTTCCTATTTTTTATAAACATAATAACGAACGTCGATGGCTCGCGAGCTCATTCATTTTTTCGCCAACTGTTACACTTCTTTTTTTTTTATAAAACGTCGCGTCTTCGTTAGCCGTTAACTGGCCTTCCGGAAGCCGGTGATTTCAGTGTTTCACGATTTTCATTTTGTAACTGTCAGCTGTCGATATCACGAGTGCCTTGGGCGAAAAGCATTCAATATTTTGCGGTAGAAAACCTCGCGAAGCTGTTAATTACAATAGCCGAGAGAACGCTTCGGCCGACGAATGCAAGAGCAACGGTAAAAATACATTTTTTGACGGAGTATCGATTTCACCCTTTGACCCTCAGCGTCTCTTATGAGTTAAAAATATTTTTTCTTATCGTCCTCTGTTGTGTCCACTATCAAAAATTAAATACTTCGTAGTGGGCATTGATCGTCTCGTATGCGCCAATTCAATATTTAGATTCCATTCGAGATTCCATTGTCAGTCGTGAATTTTTTCATCCCCGACAGAAGAGCTACAAGATACGGAGAACCGGCAGTTAAACCGATTCCATGTTCTCGATATAAATCTAGAACGACGCCAGTGATAACGTATTAAACGATCACTTGCTGGGCGTGAACTAGGAGTGAACGCAGAGTGGGTAATATTGTTTTTGAAATCTCCAGAGATTTCCCTTGATATATCGGGTTTATGAAAGGAAACGCCGAGCTCTTTGAGCCGAGCCATTTTTCCGTAAGAGCGGAAAATGAAGCTCCTAGATTCGCCCTGATGTGTTGACGAGAATTTTTATCACTTCGTCCTCCACAGATTCTTTTAATAAAAAGAGACCTGACATTTGACAAACTCCGTTAAATTTTCTAATTCGTCCAGTCTTATTACCGTCATTAAAAGTATTCGAGTATACCTGCGTTCACTGGGTCGCACGTTTCGCGGCTGAACCTCGCGCCTGGAGAATGACAACCACAGTGCGCACCGACGGTACGGTCTATCCTTTCTTAGGAGCTATGAGGAAAATCGCGATTCAGTACTTCTGAAATTATCCAGGACGAAAAATAATACCGGGCGAAGAACGATTCTCGTACGAGAATTCGTATTTCAGTAATTGGNACGGTCTATCCTTTCTTAGGAGCTATGAGGAAAATCGCGATTCAGTACTTATGAAATTATCCAGGACGAAAAATAATACCGGGTGAAGAACGACTCTCGTACGAGAATTCGTATTTCAGTAATTGAAGGACGATAGAGGAATTGTTTTCGAAATAATTTACATCGCTATGTTCCTTTTCGTTATTTTCTTATCTCGAAGCTCTACGAATTTTATCAGCCGAGCCGCGCTCCATTAACTTCGATATTATGCAGGGTAGATGAATAATAAAATTCCAAACTCGAGGCAATCTCCGAAAGTTTTCGAAGCGCGGGCGTAAAGATTGTAAAAGAAAATATTTCCAATAACTCGTCGGCTGATTGATCGGATCATTATCCATTAGCTGATACCTATCGTAACCGCAACGGGCCGACGACGTCCGCGACTCGAATTTTCTAATTGACTTTCTTTCTTGTTAAACTAATGGATTTTTAAAAGGAGGACAGGAAATTGCTGGTCTGAANCGGATCATTATCCATTAGCTGATACCTATCGTAACCGCAACGGGCCGACGTCCGCGACTCGAATTTTCTAA
This sequence comes from Ceratina japonica, assembly GCA_019453355.1. Lineage (NCBI taxonomy): Eukaryota > Metazoa > Arthropoda > Insecta > Hymenoptera > Apidae > Ceratina > Ceratina japonica. The sequence goes on along the minus strand of SMSR01013496.1, from coordinate 8,525 downwards.
TTGACTTTCTTTCTTGTTAAACTAATGGATTTTTAAAAGGAGGACAGGAAATTGCTGGTCTGACAAATTTCCCGATAACACTTTTACCGCATTCCAATTTTTACCTCAATAAAAAACAAACATTTTTCGAATTGACGAGTCGATTGAAATTTCGCTTAGTGATCACTGCGTCCGATTATTCCATATATCCAAACCGACTATCGCTCAATTTACATTCCCATGATTTTTAAGAGATGACCGACTGGCTGTCTCCGTTTTAATGGACACAGCGTAAAATAATTTGCGGTTCCGTTGACGATCGTTCGATAATCGCCAAACGGTTAGAAACAATTAGCGCCCCTTCAAAGGGCTACTCGGCATCACATTACACCGATTCTGGCCGAGGGCCAGACGCGTTCGTTTACGCATCCATCACATTTAATATTGCACTCTGTCCGGTGAAATAGATGCCCGAGGGCTTGCAAATGCTCGAAAAATCGATCGGACGTAACCGAACGTTTAATTAAATGCGCTGCTCGCCGAGGGTGAGGCACACGCGGTCTTCAGATTACGTTGCACACTGTGTTTGATGAGCCGGTCAGTTTACAGTTGTTCGAAACCCGTCAAAAGTCATTGGAATGCCGGTGGAAGTGGCCAGAGGCAAAAACTTGCAAACGAGCAACAGTATTCTTGTGCTTCCACCCCCCTTCGTCGTACCGCACGAGGTGCTCAGCAGCCGGACGGTGCAAATTCGTCGAGATACAGAGGATCGGGAGTCAGGTCAAATTCCAGGAAGAGATATCGACCGGGGGGTGTTTCACCCCGCACGCACCATCCCGTCGTATCGCGCGGCAAGCGGACGCAAAAGCCGAGGGAGTTTGTAATACTTTAAGCGTCGTTGACGTGCAAAACGAAGTATTATTAAATCAGTTGATAATCGTTGAAAAATCATCGAGATTTAATGGAACGACGCGTCACGTCTCGAATCATACAGCATGACCTCCAGTTGGGGTCAACCAAAACATCCCGTTTAATTGCATCTCGCTGATTTTAAAAATTCCATTCCGGCTCCTTTGTGGCTACCGGACATCGACACGGCTGTCTATGTTCTACTGAATTTAGAATATGACGTGACGGTGGGTATAGACGAGTATACGTAACCCACGGGCAGCACCGTTTAATTGGACTCCCGTTTAGTTGGATCTCGACGATTCTTAAGGGATCGCAAACTCCTCGGCTCTCTACATGATTACTGGACACCGTGCCATATAATGAGACGGTGGCTAGACGGATATACCTGACCGCAGGCAACGTCGTATCCCGATATTTAATTATCTAAAATCTGGCACAGTCGCCGCTCGACGATTATTAAGCGATTCCCAACTTTCTTGATTGTCTGTGTATCCGTCTATCAGACGGTAAAACGAACTGACGCCCGGCACAAAGGATAGATCCAACCGCGAGGGTACGTGATAACTCGTAATTCGTCGAAACTATCGCGTATTAATTATTTTTTATTATTCGCCGAAGACTGGCCACGGCGCGAAATAGCTCCCCCTCGGAACACATCGAGATCGACAGAATCAACTGAGATTGTTTTCACCTTTTTACTCGGGAACGCAGTTTAATTTTCACTCGCATCTCTTTGCGGGGGCGGCGACGCTTTTGCCTGCAATTGCTTTTTATTTCGCCCGTTCGGGCGGACGATACGATGAGCAACGCGAATTTTAATTCCGTGGGAATTTAACGAAAACGCTTTCTCCGTTTTACACGCGATCGTATCGGTGAACACGGGAGGCAGTATTAGTCCCGCTTCGCACGACCGTCCGCGGTCGGTTTTTCAAAGGGTAACAAGCGGTCCAGGGAACAGTAATACACCCTCCCTGTGTAAACGCGTTTCCCACACCAATTAATGAATCGAGCCTTTTCACGCCAAACGAAACGTTCGTCGATCGACTCACAAATTGGTCGAATCGTTTAAGCATTGGGACCTTCCGATTTACGAATCGCGGTTTCACAAAGAAATGAATGCAGCTACCGGTCTTTGAAAACCCGACGATGCCGCAGCAGTGTGAACGACTAGATCCAAAACTCTAATAACGCAACACGTGTCGAATACGTGCATCCGTATTGAAACGTTCGCTCCATAGACCCCGAGAGGCACGAGCTCGAAGAGCAAATATTAAAAAATATTGGTTTTTGTCACGGGTCGCCGAAACCGGGGAAAAAAAAAATAAATCCGATGTCTGCATTTGTATGTATGTATGGTTCCGCACGTTCTCCGAGAGCTTTCGTCAAGGCCGAGAGGACGATAGGGTGAGACGAACGCGAGACCCGTCAAACGTCGATTTCTAACCGAGAACACTGACAAGACGAGTGGAAGAAGCCCGCGGCAAAACGATCGTACGCGTTATATCCTCGTGGTGGTCACCCGCTCTCGGGTCATTCCGTACGTGGTGCGGGCGCAGGAAATATTTTTCCGTTTTGCGATATTGAAACGTTTAACGGGAACGTACGAGATGCGTAATTGCCAGTAACGCTCGCTGCAGCTCGCGATTTCAGAGAACGTTCCGCGGCCACTGATCGGTTTGATCAACGAGCCATCTCGTAACATTTCATATTCATGGAAGAGTGTTAATAATTCATGGACGCGACGCAGCGAAAATAAGCATTTTTTAACTCTACGCATATTTAAACGCCAATTCCCGCACCAGAATGATTTCCGCTCCTCGTAGTCGCGACCCTTCTTTCCTCGTTTGTTAGGTGTAACTCGTGAGAGTCGAGGCGTCCCACCGTTCATCGCTCTCGAGGGTTGAACCCGGAAGATTTGTCCCTCCGCGGGGTAAACTAAGGGTAAAAACTCGACGAATGCAACAATACGAACAAATCGTTTGCGTGATTCGGTAACGCGATGATGTACACGTGAGAATAATTCGATTCTAGAAGATATTGATCAAAAAATAATAAAAGATGTATATGAATCGAACAGTGCGTATCGCACGTTTATATCGCGTCCGTTCTTTTACCTATCTGTAAAATAATCCTATCCGGATTCTTTCTCTCTTCGTACTCCTTTCTGTACTTCAAACATTTCGTTACAAAGGGGTGACACGGAGCTACGGAATTCGTGTCTAACGTACGCACAGAAGAGAGGATTTTATTTTTAACAAATTCTTCCAGAGGGCTACGATTTCTTTATATTTGTTTGCCAAAGAGAAATAAATTGCAAAACCAGAATTGCATACGTAATACTTCGATAATGATTATTTTTCAGGTTACGAAAAATGCGGAAATATAAATCGAAATTAACTGTCGACTTGGAAATTGTCCACGGCATATTTCCCCCAGAGGGCATTGGTATGAACTGTAAATCATTACGCGGTAACTTCGTCGTTTGTCGTAAAGGAAATGACGTGTGGCCAGTTTGAGAGCACCTTCCCTGGCTTTGCCATTAAACAATTAAACGGCGGCACGGACAGTAGGCGTTTGAAGAAAATGTAATACATTCTCGTTTTCCGCGAGCCAACGGAACTCTTTGTAATCGAATAACGGGACGTTCTCGCAACTTCATAAAGCATAGTAACTCTTTTATAGGCTTTATAATTGAAAGCCGGCTATCTACAAAAGAAAATACGGCCTCGGAGAGCGCAGCTGCTCCGTTTACACAGCAGTTTTTCTCTAATATGCACGGAAGTGAGAAAATAAAATCCTGAAGCTTTTAAGAGGCCGCTACCACTTTTACGATCTATTCGTCCGACGACGTCGAGTGATTTAAATAATAATCAGTCTAGGATAATCGATTTGAATTCTATGAATAAAAAGACGTGTCGTTTCGTGGCACCCCGGCTGTCGCGCGGTCGTTTTCGACCTCTTCGCCCTTCTACGCTTCTATCCCAACTTTCCATTCTATTATCTTATTTCCTGTTTCTTACTATTCACGCGGATTTTCGCAGCCTTGAACATATCCAACGAACGGGCTCGCACGAATCACTCGTCTTTAACATTACCAGCTTTCTCTTAATTTTCCCTATTCTTCTTCTATTTATTCTTCAGGTTTCGTCTAGGCCTGATCTGTCTCCGCCGTCTTTCTTCATCCTTTCATATGAATTGGTGAACGAACGAATCGCATCGGCAAAGAATAAAATCAATTATGCCGAAAGGAAATTGTATTGACAAAAGCGTTTGAAATATGAGACAAATCGAGCTCCCAATTTTTTCTTTAACTCGCGCCAATTGAACGGCGACGAACGCGATTGTTTCCGAACCGATAGAATTCAGTTGAACATAGTAGCCGAGTTAGGGGCCTCGTGACATTTTCGTTTTTTTATTGAATCGTTGCACATCGCATCAAGCGTATACATGATTTCGAATGTATCGACAGCTTGATATATTGGCAGGAGCAGATAACAGGGTAGCAGCGAGCATAGAAGTCGTTGCACCCTCTCCTGCAGTTTACGCTGATAACCGAACTGAGCATGTTCGCAGTGTCAACGTGAAACTGCGAACCTTATGCCTCTGGCATTCCACACCTACGTGTGTATCATTGGCCGCGTTATTTATAGACGCCGTCGAATTCCGAGTTTATATCGCCAGTGTTTTTTTTAAATTTTTATTCCGATGCCCGACGACGAAAGCTTTTATCGATTCGTAATAACTGTTCGAAGGTTTTTTCACCAGCGAAAACTTTATTCCACGTCGTTAACGGCTTTTACGAATCGCTCTACTGTTTCGGATTAGATCGAGCTTCGAATTTATACGTAAGCAATTACCATTGTCCGATCGAATTATGCTCGGTGAGAAAATTTCAATGTTATTTAGGTCTGAGAAGCCGTACGCGCTAAAAACGATGAACGAGAACGACGTCGAGGTCGAAAAGTGATCGGATCGGCATAATTGACTTATTTATTATGAAATTGAACGATGATACCGTCAGTCACGATTAACAGACAAAGGTATAGACGATTCGACGAACGTGCCCATTCATTCGGGAATGAACGCAGCCAACTGCGCGAATACTTTTTTCCTCGTTACTAACAGACCTATCTTCGGTACGTACGCGTCTAAACGAGCGACACAATCGAGAAATGAAAAGATTGCCGTGCAACGGTTAACCGCTCCGTAGATTGACGTCAACATTCACCTTGACTCGTAACGATACCGTACGCGATTACAATGCTCCGCCTAAATAGCTTTCTTCGGAAACCATCGACGATTATCACTGACAATTAGGCGCTACTATTTTTTCTCTTGGCCACAGATCCGACCGAGATTTTTATAGCCCCGCATTTTCCTGCCTCGCAAGATAATCTCCTACTCCGCCGATTTCTTCCTGCCCACGAATTAAAGTCGACTTCGTGTCTTCGCGGCGACCTTGTAAATATCGAGGCGTCGTCGTACAAAGCAAGCTCGATAAAAGCAAAGCACGATTACTTTTTACTAGCGAGATAAAATAAGGGTCGGTCGTGCGACCCTGATCGCCATCCGATCAGAGAATACGTATTAAAGATGACTATAGGCCGCGAATTTTACTGCGACGTTCGAACCTCTCTTCCCAACTATAATAAATGTATTTGCATAAAGATCCTCGCAAACCCACGTTAACGCACGTTTCTCTTTGTTACAGATGTCAATCTCAGAATTCCGAAAGAAGAAACTCATGTATGTTTTCAATACGTTCTTCGGTGAGTACGCACCGTTGCGACCTGCGCGCAACTTCAATTGACCGGAATGTTGCACAATTTAATTAATCCCTGTGTGCCTACATATAAACGGGTACTGTAAACGCGATAGTTACCAGCACAGAAAATCGAATTGGTCGGCTAATTGAATTGATTAAATTTGGTGTAGAAACGAAGGGGAGAAACGAAGGGGAGAAACGACGGGCAGCTGGATCGGAATCCTTTCGGACGCGTAAATTATTGCGTATCGCGTGATTCTCGTTGTAACCGGATTTTATCTCAATTATCCTGCATCCGTTGTGAATAACAACGGTTTAATTACCGATATACTCGGAATTCTCCTTCAATGTTAATCGAGACGAATTTCCCGGTACAACATGTTTTTCCCGGAAACCATCGATTCCCGCGAATTGTTTAAAAACAAATTGTAATAGCGTTCGGCTTTTCGTTTTGGCCGGTTCGTTCCAGGCTCGGCGACATAAATACGCCTTAATTCCGGTGTCAGTTAATCGAGACGAACCTCTTTGCTCGCGGATATACCGAGAAAATGCTTGTTCCCGGGGGAAAGTCGTAGTCGGTCGGCCGGGTAACGAAATAACGAAACCGATTGTCGTTTCCCTTGCGGTCGTAACGCGTTTCCCGCGGCTCTTCCGAGATTCGAGGGCTAACAATCTCCGTTTTCGTGGCTATCGCGGCCGAGCAACGCGGGCGAACACGTTGCCTTCTAGCGAAATGAAATACGGTCCGGAAGGGTGAGAGCGAAGAGGGTATTTTTCGGGGCTAAGAGCGGGCCGGGAATCAAGGCTCCTACAAGGGGCGTTTTTGTTCGCTCTCTCTATGGCACCTATGTGTTGGCTCGGCAAAAGTGAGTCAGGCCGGACACCTATTTATGGTACGAACAGGAGCAGATAAACAATGGGACGCGTTTTAAGGGGGATGCCTTGCCCGCCGTTGAAATTACACGTCCGCCCGCGTACCCGCCCGTCTTCGAGATACGACCTTACTTTGCGCGTATATACACGCGCACGCACACGCGTCCGACGTCCATTCACACCACGGGGGTTGTCCGCGTTTTCGAGAAATAACTCACACACAGAGGCGTTCAACGGCAGAGCGTGTCCTCTCCTGTGTTCGTCAAGTTCCGGCAAGCAGCGTACGGACCGTGTAAAGCGCGAAGGCTCGCCAGGGCTGCGGGGATAACAAACCGGAGTAAATATTTAATTTATAATTAACGGACGGAAAGTTGTGAATAGAGGCAATTCGTGTGCATCGGGAAGGTCGGGAACTGCGTTAGGCCAAAGTGTACGTACGTGTCAGAGCTAGCTGGCTGGCTCGTGTGGAGGTCACAGGCGTGCACACGCTTCGCAGCTCGCATTAGCCCCCGTACTTTCTTCCCTTCTTTGACCGTCGATCGGCCTGCTAAACATAACTACGGGGATGTGTTTCTTCGATACACGGCATTTCACCGTGACCCAGAGGAGCCGTGAAACGATGCGGTGCGGTGCGGCGCGCCGGCGGCGGGTCGCGAATCTTCGCATGAAAACGAACGGTCGATCGCAGCTTCGCGCGGTTTACCTACACGATTTTAACTAATTTAGATGGTAACCCCGCTTATTCAGAGTGCACGTGCGAGAATCGGTCTGTTCAGGACGACGGGAAATGTAAAAACGCTCCCGACGGAAGGAAGATATAAAAATGAAAAACCGTGAAAGGGGCGGCGAAACGTGGGAAGAGTCCTCGCGGCGAAACTATAGAACAGTAGCGAAATAGGCGGGGACCGACAATGAATAAAAAGAAACGAAAACGGAGGAGCGCGACGGGGGTGGGAGATTCGTCCGGTGGTATTAGAATTAATAAAGTAGGAGAGTATCCCGGAGGCCGCCCGGCGATAATAGGTGACACCTGAAAAGACGCGAGCCGTGAAATTGGGTCGACTTTGCGAAAACTAATGACATCCGATTCAAACGAGACGAGGAGGAGGACCCAGCCTGCCGTGAACGATGAATGGCGATCGACGAGAGCCCGTTCTTTCCGCGGGATATCTGCCCGTCGGAGATCTTGTCGCACCGTTCTCGCTGGATACAGGCCAAAAATACGGCCATATTTCATTACATCGATTCCTTGTCACGTGTTTTGCCTACGTGATCGAGACTCCGGGCTGAGCGCCGCCTGGGACCGCGGAAAGGGTTTTGTTTTCGGCGAACGCGGCACCGAACGACGATAAGCTGACGAGGCTAATGGAACGGCGACGTATTAACGTTAACGTGGCTCGCCGACGCGCTCGACTTTAATGCGACGATATGCCTTTGACAATGTACTAACGTTATGTCGGCCGGCTTTATCTACGACTTTTTTCTGGCTTGGTCCCGTGCCAACCGTCCACTTCTCCCGCGTCCCGATTTCGGCGATCTGGCTGCCTCGTATCTCGAAGATCGTAACGTCGACTGTGACCGACCAATTGATCTAGTTCAGGACGTTTTGCACACTTGCTCGCGACGGCTTCGCGCTCTNCAACGTCGAAAGCGTCGAAACTTGCGAACTCGGCATATTTCCGACCTAATCTCCTCCTGACTCGACTACGACGAATGTACAGAATAAAATAGTTCGCTTGCTCTTTAGATTTCGATAAAAGTGGCTCGATCGACAAGAAGGACTTTCAAATCGCTATCAACGTGAGTGTCTCGTCCCTCTCTCGATGACCGCGGAGGTTGTAAAAATTAATTTAAACAATGTTACCTGTTTTGTCTCAGCGAATCAATAGGAACAGAGGATGGGCCCCCGAAAACCCTAAAGCTCAATCTATCAAGGAAACTTTGCTTAAAATGTGGGACGATTTAAGGATGGGGGCCGATGCGGACCAGGACGGTC
>SMSR01013495.1:0-38463 GCA_019453355.1 Ceratina japonica | reverse complement strand
TTTAATTAATTTTATTAGTATAATTTATATTATACTATTTAATTCTTAATATAGAATTTCTCAATTGATTATTAAATATAAATCAGTTGAAACGAGTACTTAATCGTACACGTTGTGCGAACATGCGTTTGCATGAGGTATAAGTGCGTGTGTAAATGCATAAGTGCTTTTCTAAAACTAGATAGTTAGTAGTTGAGGTTAAAGTAGGTTTAACCTAATGCTGGTTTAATACGTTATCGCACTCCAAAACTATCTTTCCGACAACCGCTGTGCTGAATTACCCTCTAACAAACATTAAATGTTCTCGACATTTGATAGATTCAAAAGGATAAAGGGTAGTTCATATTTTGTGTTGCATTTAGAAATGTTATATTAATAAATATATAATACATATTAAATTTTCTCGACATTTGATAGATTTAGAAGGATAAAGGATAGTTCATATTTTGTGTTGCATTTAGAAATGTTATATTAATAAATATGTAATACATATTAAATATATATATCTTTTTAATATTGTATTATTTGTATTTAAAAAAGTTCAAAATTTAGTACAAAAATATACGTATACGTATAATTTTTATATATCCGAAATTTCTATACTATTGTCGCCAGTTTACTCTAAATATTAAGTTTGTATCGCACGACCCAAGGAAAAAGTTTCGAACCTTGGCGCACGTTAAAAAGAGATTTTTGATAAAAAGATTCAAATTTGTTGGAAAAGATGTCGAGTTTCCGCATAAACGGTACCGATAAAGCCATCTGATAAAAATGCATTCAGGAAACTATTCTCCATGTAAAATAGAACTGAAGATATTTTTCCCTTATGTGAAATTTATTCTTTTATTCACTCTTTGCTCCGTACGAAGTTTACGTCACGAAATCTTTTTTTAATCTTACTTGCATAATTACTTTGTATAGAATATTCGATTTACAATATCCTATTCTAAAAAATGGAGTTAAAAAACGTATACTGTTAAATAATTCTCGCCTTGTATAGTGACAAAAAATGTAGCAACTATTATAAAATCCGTAAACCGTTTGGTTTTTAATTTTTGATTAATTATAAATGTATGACTTTGTAATTTTGTTTGTTAAATAAGAATTAATAAAATTGGAATATTTTATACGAATTTGATGTGTTCAAAAATATGTTTTGACAAAAATGATTTGATACAGGGTTTCAGACGAATCATTAAATGTTTAATTTAATTGATTACGAATTGGCATTTAACGTGTGGTTCTTGATTTGGATTTGATTATATAGCTCGGTTATATAGCTTAACGAGTTATAATCAAATCCAAATCAAGAACCAAACGTTAAATGCCAATTCGTGTCTGATTAAATTAAAAAGTTCGATTAAACATTTAATCACTCGTCTGAAACCGTGTATCAATCGATTTATTTCCAAAATTAATTTTAATAAAGAATTTTCCTTGATATTTATTACTATTCGAAATATTCCTCTGGTCTTCCTTAAACAGAACAACCTGTATATTAAGAATGTTAATGATTTGAAATATTTTAACTAATGCTTAATATAATACATATTATTCCTGCACTAAGAGAGTAAAGTAACGTTAGATTTATAGCTTTTACAATCTTTTCACCGTTGCGACAACCTTCCTTGCATAATTCATGTATATGTATGTATGTATATGCGTCTAGTCCTTTTCATAATGAGTTCAATGACCCATAAACTGGAGCGAGTTCATGGCTAAGCAAAGTTAAATGAGCTCGCGGCAAGTTACCATGACAGTAGTTAGATGGTACAAACCATGTATAGTGCCTAAATTTGTAACTTTCGATCCGCGTACGGAGTTCAGACCGGTTTCTGAAGGACCGCTATTAAGGTATTTTCGTTCAGCGAAACATCCTGCGAGAAAAATAATGAAACACTTGTTGCACGTTTCAAGATATTTTTATACTATAAATTCAGCTTTATGAATTTTTCTATACTATAAAGGATTATAAAAAAATACCTTTTCAGGATCTGCAGAAATACCATTTCTTAATAATTATAAGAAAATCTCTATAATAATTATAAGAAAATTCGATTGGAGGTTTTAATCGTTTTCACGGTACGTGATTTTGATTTCCCTTCGTGGGTTTCTTGTCGCGTGGAACATCAATGACGCGTGGGCGTAAAACACGGAATCGTATCAGGGAATAACACACGCGCGCGCCAATATCGAGCGTTACAGACGTTATCTTGCTACGGCACGGGCCTCCACTCTGGCGTAGACTTTTTCGTTGAAACGCGTTTCGGTGATGGATGGCTCCGCGGATATAACAGTCGGCTTCCAGAGAGTTTCGTTACTGATGCGAAGGGAACGAGCCAGTTCGGGCCGGATTGATGAGAGGAAAAGAGAGGAACAAAGGAAGAAAAATCGAGGCTCGTTTAGAGGGGAGGAAGGTTCAATAATTTATTGATAAAGAATGAATTATCCTTATTGGTAACTAGAGGGTTTATGTATTAGAAAAATTTAGTATACAATGTTTATGTGTTTATGAATATTTTAGATAATTTTAAAAAAGAACATGTGCAATAATATGTACGTAAATACAAAATATTCAAAGTAAACTACAATTTATAGCAATTAGAAGAGAAAATAAATGTTTATATGCAATTATGTTTCTTTCATTTTTTATTTATAGAAATAGGAATTTGTATAAATATTCGCAAAAGTGCATTCTGTAAAATTCGCAAATACGTACGAGCTCTCACTTTCATTTTCCAATTTCACAGTTCATGAATTTAGTATTTTAACTTCACATTTATATAATTTCTGTATATCTGTTATTTTTCCAAAGTAGCCAGTCTGTTTTTTATTTAGAAATAAAAATAATATTCTAAGTATAAAAATACAACATGCTTTCTTATCCAGAATAAATTCAAATTTTTAGAAATTGTAATATAAAATTTTTTTTTAAACTTCAAGTTTGATATTTAAATCAAATTGATTCATTTCAAACAAAATTGTTATGTACCCAATATTCGTCATCTACTGTTAAAATTATTTACATAATGTATTTAATATTCTAAATATAATTACACTCAATTATTTCCACGTTCAACTTCCCAATAAAACCTTCAGTCTATTCACGATATAATAATTTAAAACAAAATGACATACTTTTTATTGAAATAAATTATCAATAAATCTGCCGGCAGAGAACGGAAACGAATGATGAATCGTACAAACGTAGAATAAAGTTTTGTTCGTTCATAGCTGAATTTCAGCTGGATGGACCGAATTTGTAAATTTGTACACGTGTAATTGGACTGAAAGTCAACTCAATTTCCTGGGAACCAAGGCTTCTATATGAAAAAGTACGCGGAAAAAAATTATTCCGCATTCCCGGCGCAGTTTTTCACGTAGAATAATGTCAGTCGATTGTTGGGCGCGTTGTAACTTGGGAGACGGACAACCCATTAGTTTCACGCGTGCGCTCGACAAATTTTTAAACTCGATTTTCCCGAAAATCGCACGAAAATTCGTTCTACACTTTTCATTTACTTTTTCATGTCACTCACCCTTCCGAACAGGCTGAAATAAATTCTGTTTTTTTATTGAACTACTTTAATACATGTATTTTAATACGAATTTTTTTGTTCGAAATCAAATATTCATGGTATCAGCTTAGAAAATGTATTCCCGATAAATGGTTTCATCATTGCCTGTTTTTATCATTGCAACATGCACTCAGCTTTCGATATGCTATAAATAGATACGTGCCCATAATTATGAAAATGATCTAATTGTAGGAGAATTAATTTAGATTAAAATAATGTGGTGGTAATATTATAGCACTACATTAAAAAGGCTCGATCTAAAATAATCTCCTATTGAACAATAGAAAACGTTTCAAGTGACAATTGAAGAAACTCAACGATACAGTATTATCCTGTTATTTACTCGTTCGTTCCTCCTCGTGAACAAGTTAGCCTGTCGAGAGAACAGGAGATAAGATAGAAATGACAATCGGTGAAATGACGGTCAATCGAATTGGCTTATCCTTCCGATTGAGAGAAAGAACTGGCCGGGGGAAGGACACGGCGTCTACACAGTGCACAGTTTCGATGGGACGACTAATGGAAACTGGGAGCAGAGCGCGTCGTCGCGGTTAACTCGAAAGAGAATTCCGGCTTGTTTCCCTCCCGCCCTTTTGCACCCTGAATTTACCTCATTCGGGAGACGTAACGAGCCTGAAACCTTTTTTTACTGGTCCGTTGGATACACGCCGTGGTGTATATGTGCGACGCTCGCCAGGGCAAATTGCTTTTCGAACGGAAGACTGCCCGAGGCAAAAAGGGAACTTTAAGGGAAAATGATTCACGTTGTCGCTCGGCCGTGAACCAAGAATATTTCTCTACCGCTCGCCTTCTCCTTTCCTTCACCGTAATACTTATTTCCATCGCCCTCTCCTCCATATTATTTTTTCACCCTTCGTTTAAGTCCCGTCTAGAACCGGTCTTCACCGTCTTCCTCGTTATCTCTCCTATTTAGTCAACTGTTTAATTGTTCATCTTTCGTTTCCATTTATTTTCCGTTTGTCGACAGAACTTCAGTCGTACAACCTGTATCGTTTTTTTCTTTTGCTGATATACAAAATGAGAAAATTCTTATAAATTTGTTTAGATTAGATTTGATGTTCTTCAAGTACGCGGTTATAAGTCAAAATTTAATATACACATATGTGCTTATCATTATATATAATTAAGAAGTATATATAATGTATAATTTAAGAAGTGAAACTACGAATTGATCAGTGAAAATAACGTGAAAATAATTGCTGCCGTGGACCGGTTCTCGGTTTCTCGTCGTCTGCCNTATCGTTTTTTTCTTTTGCTGATATACAAAATGAGAAAATTCTTATAAATTTGTTTAGATTAGATTTGATGTTCTTCAAGTACGCGGTTATAAGTCAAAATTTAATATACACATATGTGCTTATCATTATATATAATTAAGAAGTATATATAATGTATAATTTAAGAAGTGAAACTACGAATTGATCAGTGAAAATAACGTGAAAATAATTGCTGCCGTGGACCGGTTCTCGGTTTCTCGTCGTCTGCCGATTGATTTTTCTTTATCGGAGAGCAATCAGTGATCGATTCTTAATCTCCGGTTAAGCCGTCCTCATCCCCGTAATAAATAGGGAGAGAAGAATATCTTGGAGATTCTTATCTCTAGGCTTAAAAAACTTTCATTCTTATTGGGAATCTCGTCGTTTCTCTCTCGTCGCTGTTAAGCCGAGTCGTTGTCTTCGGCTCCTCTCTTCAAATTAATCGCGATCCTCTTGAGACTTCTGCCGCGCCTGGAAACTAACTTCCGCGAACTGAACTCCTAGCATTTATCGGTTCCACGTACTATATATACTATATGTGTACATATATATTTATGTACGTACATCTCACGTTTCTTATTTCTTCTTCTGTCTTTACTTTTCGCTGCACGATACGCTCTTCATCTCTATTACATCAATTTCATGTACGTGACGTTAATCTAATAACTGGTATATAGACGTCAATCTAATAACTGGTATATAGATTAAGATTTCTCTTATCCTTCAGAAATAATTACGGTTTTCATGTTTTACACATTTTTGCAAATCCTTAAATATTTCAATTATCAAATAAATAGGCTACTTTCTATAAAATGAACCAAAATAAACGACTCACATATTAGTTCTTCAAATAAATTTCATCAGTGTTTCATTGAATTACTAGCTTTTCTGTACATTTGAAGTAACAAAATGTACAAAATTATGCAAAATTGTCTTCTTAAAATAGATTGCAAAATTGATTTCTCAAATTAGATTGCTTTACTTGTGTTAGTTATTTTTTGTTAAAAAAATGTTTTGGTTGAAAACTTTAGAAGATTCATTGGACGGTAAATAGTTTGATAAAGATTTGCAGCAACCCACACTTAGTGCTAAAATAGTTTCCCTCAAAGAGTGACTGTAGCGTGTTATCTTGGTGGAACAATCGGTATTCATCGAGCGATCGTTCAACAGAGAAACGATAGAGTCCAGTTTAAAATATTCTTCATAGCTGAACGTCACGCAAGTATGGTATTTTCAAAATTGTTGAAAACCACGGTTTAAACCTACGAGATTTGATAAGTCGAGGATAAGAACCGATAAATGGGCTTTCGTCGGCTCGCCTAATCCAGTGATAGCAAAAGCACGTGTGTCTGAAGTTCCACTTACAAATTATGTATACAAATTAATTTTAGTATAATTAATAAAAGAAAATGAATCAATGACGAATTAAATTAATTAAAAAGTGATCTGTGAAATTAATTTGTACTTAGATTCTATTTTTTTAATTAATTTTATGTAATACATATTATTACGTCCTTTTTGCAGTTTAGTATAATTAATAAAAACAAATAAATGAATCAATGACGAAATAAATTAATTAAAAATTGACCTATGAAATAAATTTGTATTTAGATTCTAATTTTTTAATTAATTTTATTTAATACATATTGTTACGTGCTTTTTGCAATTTAGTATTATTAATAAAAGCAAATGAATCAATGACCAAATAAATTAATTAAAAACTAACCTGTGAAATAAATTTGTATTTAGATTCTATTTTTTTAATTAATTTTACATAATACATATTGTTATGTGTCTTTTGCAATTTAGTATAATTAATAAAAGAAAACGAATCAATGACCAAATAAATTAATTAAAAACTAACCTCTGAAATAAATTTGTATTTAGATTCTATTTTTTCAATTAATTTTACATAATACATATTATTACGTGTCTTTTGCAGTTCAATTCCTATTAGTTTCACATCCTCAAATATAAATTATTAATTTTATTTTCTACATCATTATTTGTATTTCTATTATTATAATTATTTTATATTTGTACATCACTTTAATCCTGTAACATTTCTGTATTCGCGTTTAGACTCTTTTCAGTAAAATTCTATAGCACTCTTTTTCCTCACTTTTTTCCTTTCAAAAATTGTCTGGCACATTCATAAATTAGAATTCGTGAATTTTTGGCACACTCCCTAGAAAGGGTTCACTACCACCGGTGTAAACAATAACTGTCGACGAGCATTATCCGCGTCCGTCTTTGATTCTGCATAACGAGTCTTCTCTACTTTTTGTCCGCCCTCTCCGTATACGACGCGTTCCGTCCTGTTCTTTCTTTGGAACGACATTCCTCCCAAGTTCTTGCAAAATTACTTCCACGAGGGTTCACAAAGGGAAACGTCAGAGTCTGCGGACTTGGATTTGCCATGCATGAACTTTTCTCCTTTTCTTCAATTCTTTGATGTCCCGCTTTATTTTGGCCCGCGATCACGTTTTCTCGATATTATCGTATCAGCACAGTGGTCTACCATGACATTTGCCAAAGATCAAACGCGACGACAACTTATTTAGAAATTGCAAAAGTTTTTAGAAAATTCTGAAACAGATATTTGTACTTTCACTGATATTACATGACTCGAAATTGTAAATCATTATAATCTTTAGAAAAACCCATGAATTGATTTAAAATTATACATGTAGCTTTTTAATAGTAATATTTATGTATAACATTAATATTTATAATGTAATTTTCAGCTTTACAGAATTTTAATGTTATTTTGTTTGTTGATAAACATGAAAATAATATTGTCAGAGGGACTAAAACGCCAGTCGTTAAAAAAGAAGAAAATCTAATTAATTTCATGGAATGAATGTAAGATAACGGTTCTGTAAGAGATAAAAGCGTGACACGAATTACAAAAATGATTGCCATGTGGCTGTGCAATCATTTATTACCCGGTCACAAAGTAGGACATCAATTTTAGACGTGATAAATGTAGCGTGCTTGATGGATCCGCTAACAAATGGCGCGTGCACGTTCCAATAAGTGAAATATTTCTGAAAATCAAAATAATTAATCGACTCCCCAATCGCTACGTGTATTTATAAAATATTTCAAACGACAGGATGTAAAATGTATTTGGAAACCATTTTCATCTCGTTTCGTACACTTGTAATTGTGAATAATGTATCAGAAGATTCCATTATCAATTGAATTAATAATTACAAACTAGAAATATAAGAGATTCTTTCGAAAATAAATTGGTTTCACAGAATACAATATTCTGCACAATCACGTGAATTTACATATGTATTTTGTTAGAAATTCAGGGGTCGTGACACTCATTAAGTATGTTCTGGAGGTATAATCGGAGACAAAAGTACATTACATTTACAACAATTCTATACTTAATTATTTTACTCATCTATGTTGTTTTATTGAATTTTGGGGCAATTTCGTAGAGAAAATCAATTTCAGCTATTCGGGGCTATTCAACCGAAGCATCGTATAATCTATTTTCATTTTCACCTGACTCTTTGGCAACCGCGTTCTACTCCGTAATAGTGCGAAGTCGTCATGAATATTTCACGAAACCGATACGACGGCGGGAGTAGTGAACTGTATAGAGTGGAATGCGATTTCATCTGGCGACGAGAATATTAAAATATCGAAAAGAGGTAAATGAAAAGGCGGGACGTAAGGGGATTGACGTATCGCCTAGCGTGTTCCCTCCGAGCCAGAGAGGGATGCGACCAGGAATGACGTCGACCACTCTGCCAAGAAAATTAGAGGGAATGAAAAATAAAGATAGAAGCTCGGCTCGTATTTCTCGGAACACAATGCTCTTTCTTTCTATTAAAAATGTTTATTAAAATGTTTCCACAAGTACAGTGTAATTAATTACCTGATAAATACATTCAATAAAAGAATTGGCACGTTTGAGTCTATAAAAAAGTATTTATGTTATCATTGCATTAATATATATATATTATTTTTATATATTTATTATTATTGCATGTAATATTATATCATTGCATGATCGAAATTTAACGAAAATATGCACGCATATATGAATCATATTGTATGCGTTGGGGAGCGTAAACTATATGTAAATTTTAACAGAATATCATCAAGAGTGTGCAAAGATTGCTATAATACTTCTTATCCTAATTGAATCTCATTAATTGTCCTAAATTTAACGCCGAGGTGATCATTCATAAAGCGCATAATATTACTGAATTTCGTGACGAAGTAGGCAGTAAATTTGCTGGATATTTTAATGTCTGACATAATGAATTAATCGTTGATTAGATTTTAGAGTTTTTAATCACAATTCCTTTCGCTATCATTAGACTCCTACACATTGTATCGATTTTTACCCAAGAGCATTGCTTATATACAGAATTCATGTATTAAAACGATGAACTACTTTTAGAACGTTTTCGGTGTAAGTTAATTCTTGAATAGAGGAAGAATGGTAATTATCAAAGTAGCATCGGGTTGAATATTTGATCACGGATCCGCGATAAATTTTCCAAACTGATAAGAAGCTTAGAAACTGCACGTAAAACGGTTTCTACTTAATTATCGAAGATGCTATCGGATTCTTTACCGTGGAAGCGAAAACGAAACGCCCGAACGAGCAGCGATCGTTAATTAACGAGAAATTAACACCAGCGGAAGGCGAGCGAATCTGGCAAGTCACGTCCCAACAATATATTAATTCAGCAACGCGCAAAGATACCCTTGAATAGCCTAAGACCGGGAGAGTGCATACTCGAGAGCACTTTTGGATGTTAAACGCGCCAGATACGGTCTCCTCTCTCTCGGTTCTTCCAGGCTTCTCGTTCATAACTCAGACACGGGTACCGGGGAACCCCGGTGGACTCCGGGGCACGAACGAGCATGCATCATACTGTCACATTACACAGAAACAAGTCGCGTTTAAAAGCCGTGTAGATGAAACCTACAATTAGCAGTTGGCCAAAGTAGAAACCTACAATTTCATTAAAGATCTTCTGGAGGTATATAAAAACGTTCGGAAATTCTTGAAACGTTAACAAAACATAGTTTTTACTATATTAAACCAATTATCAAAGTTTGGGTTCGATTCACTTCATCGTTTAAAAAATATAGCAATTTAAATTTTGCACATTTTAACTTCTTATGGACAATTCATCAAATTCCACTTCAAATTCTATTTAAACGTTGAAAAAACGTTGCCAGAAACTTCAATTCTTTTTCTATATATAGTAAACACTATGTAATTAATTAATACACAAAATTTATTAATGTTCACTGAACATAAACTACTACAAAATTTTTGCCCAGAAACCAGCAGAATTTCCGTAGGATGAAATTACGGAATAATGAAGTTAGCTTAAAGAAGTTTGAAAGGGACGGGGAAGAATTGTCTTTTAATTCGGTTGCCGCGAACTTTTTGCTCAACCTAATATCTCAACGTTTACTTGGTTGATTGCAATATTCTTCCATAATATTTCGGTTTACTGAAAAGTGGCTTGTTTCACGGCATAATGAATATTCCCCTTTACCTTTGTTCTCTACTCTCCAAGACGAGAGAATATCAGGCGCTATCTCCCTAATAACAATTTTCTCTCTTATTCTTTCGTTCTCTTAATATCACTCAATCCCCTACAATATAGGCTGTCTCACAGTCTAGCCTAATTTAATTGAGAAAATTCAGAAAATTTTGTATTCATTTTGATGTTTATTTATTGTCTGTTGTGAATCGAAAAAAATATTTCCATCAAAAGTTACATACTTCTTCCCGTATAAATTGAATCTGCAATAAAAAATAGGGGGTTCCATTTAAAAAAATGAAGTTGACCTTGAAATAACTTTTAAAATCGATCTCAAGATCAAATTTCTTTTCACCATTCGATGGCCCCCTTGAAACACTAAATCTTTTGTTGAAACCATTTTTCGCTACTTCTTTCAGTTTCCGAGAAAACTATTCGTACTGTTTAAAATGGCCGACTCTGTATATCTATCTGTTCCTTTTCGCGACTGGATTAAAACGCTATTGTTTGGAAGAGAATCTAATTTCTTGTAGTCGTGGAAATTACACTCGATCATTCATTTAGCCATCTTAACGGGTTCGCAGGGGTAGTTCGTAGTCGAGGTGGTTAACTCGTTTCAACGATAGCGCGATATTGATCATCGCCCGAGGCGCGCTCCCAAATTTACTATTATGTAGATATACTTTGGTGATAGCGTGAAAGGTGCCTCGAGCCGGGAAGATCGTCGCGGGATAAGCCAGGGACGAGCGTAAAAACGAAATTACGAATTTCGAGTAAGGCTCACGAATTTCATCCACCTATCATCCAATATACTACTATCTACGATAGATTCCATTATAACGCTTTCTTGTTTTTGAAGATGTATAATTTATACAATAGAATAGATATTTTAAAGTCCATTCATTTAAAAAAATTTCAAATGCATTAGTTACAATTTCCTTCAAGGTAAAAAGATACCGTAGAAATATAAACATTAAAACAGCTAGCTTGATATTTTGAAAAATGGGACTTAGGCCACTTTTAAAATAAGCGGCTCAAATATTTGTTTGTTACTGACATTATTACTTTTGTTTATTTCTTTTACTGTTAGCATAATTAGCTTTATATAATATAAGTCGTAAATTTGGATGACCGATTTGGCAGCCTCGATCCATAATAAGGTAAAGTTTAGAACATGCTATCTTCAAGTTATAGACTAATCAGCCTCTTTCTAGTAGAAATTGGAATATTCTCCTTATCACGTAATAGAAACCTCGCCGCTGGTAACTAAAGGGTTAAAGACGAGCTTCAATATCCATCAAATTGTTGGCTCAGAACTTTCCGGATTGTGGCAAGTTTAAAAAATCATTTCCCAAGAAACAAGGGCTGGTGTAAATTCACATAAGCGGCGCGGCTCCGCGCATACCACTTGCCGGATATTGAATTTTGTTAGGGGAAACTTTTCTTTAGCAAGCTACCGCCTGCTGAACTGAATCGCGTAACAAACTGGCCGTCATATGGTCTCCCCGGCGTAGCTTTGACGCCCTGCGATCGTGTTACTGCCAATACACAGGCGCAAACTCAATCAATGCCAACGTTTCTCACCCCCTTACCATTATTCGTAACCCTAGAATTTTTAACTACGCATCCAGTATGCAAGGACATAGAAAACCGAAGCGAATCGCATTATACGACATTTAAGGATGTTCTGGAGGTATATAAAAACGTTCAGAAATTCTTGAAACGTGAAAGATTCTTTTCAATTTTCCGTGACAATTATTACACTAAAACAGTTATCAAAAAGTGAGTCTGTAATCGTAAAATTTAGTAGTATTTATTTTGTAAAACTGTTAAGATTATTTTCAATTTTCCGTGACAATTATTACACTAAAACAGTTATCAAAACGTGAGTCTGTAATCGTAAAATTTAGTAGTATTTATTTTGTAAAACTGTTAAGATTATTTTCAATTTTCCGTGACAATTATTACACTAAAATAGTCATCAAAACGTGAGTCTGTAATCGTAAAATATAACGGGTCAGCGATGTGCAATTTGGTCGCTTTGTGAAACGGGATTACGAGGGTGGAAAGGATTCGTTGAATATTCGAAGATGAGGACAGATATAGAAGGTCTAGCAGGAACGGCTGCTTAGACAGTCTGAGCATCATCCTGATTCTATTAAGATGACGACCCAGTGGGCTTATGCTCCTCGAGCATGCACTCTATTTCCTATGCAGAGTACCTGGTGCGGGTGATAGATATTTCACATACTCCCGAAATCCTAGCCAGCTGAGGTGCTACAACCGTGTTCATTAAGGGTGTTATTTCTTATACCTCGCCACCGCTTCTCTTCTCCTACGTACACCTGTTCTGTGCATTCGTGTACATATTAGGTTAGCGTGTTTGAAATATCGTTACAGATGTTCCTATAAAATATACGTATATCGTGTGTTTGATCCCAATCATTTATCAACTACTTTTATATATTCTTGAATTATTCTCCATTTTTATACCAGTTGAGGGAAGATAAATGTCCTAATTTCTTTTCTTGTCAATTTCTATTACCTGACTTATTTTTCTACAATTTTATGTGTTATCTTAATTAAATTTAATTAATTATTACAATCACGTCTGGGGAACGTCATTCATTTCATGTGCCATTATAAAGCTTGACGTCTTGGAGACTTAATTAGTATTAATTAGCAGAATTAGCGAAGAATGTTTATATCAAAACCTCATGAATTGAACCTCTGAAATTAATTCTGTAGTTCTGATAATGTGAATGTTAAAACATGTATGCAATAATCAAAATAATCAAATAAAAACATTTATTCAGATAACAGTAGTTTCCCTATTATTAATATTACAATCTATAATATTTCTGAACATTATTTTATTAATTATACGTTTATTATTGTTGCAGGTAAGCGTTCTATCATAAAATGCAGTCCATTTTCGAGATGGTGAGTCTTTTTTAAACATTTTATAAAAAGTATGTATAGAAGAATATCAAACTTTCAGAATTTATCTAAAAATCAGGGAAATTGTACATGTTGAAATTTTTAATCAATATTATTTATTTAATAAAGCTTGAATCAGTTTGCAAATATTCTATGAAAATAGTAATTAATACAACAGACAAATACATTTAACGTGAAATGAAAGCTGAAGCGATATGTGTTATATATATATAATTCCCAGCTTATGATTAGAGTTTTATAACTTCTCCAATTTTCCTCAATGAACACTGAACGTGGAGTTTCGTATAACGCTTGATGGAATAATTTATACAATATCTCTATCATGTTTCACATAATGATTTATAGGATAATTACGCCATATTCTAATTAACGCTAACAATGCAAATTGGTTAATAATAATACAATATCGTCCAGTTGAATCGAGAGAGATCTGTTTACTATAAATTATTATTGTTAATTAACCGAAGGTGAACATAAAATATACGAAATTAATGGTCTATGCTTGAAGCTAATTTCGCAAAGTGTTTTCGCGAACCCGTCGTAAGTGAATCACGTTTATTTCGCTTTTATGAAGAACGTTTCTACGTCGTAAAGCTCTTTACTCAGTGGTTTTTTTCCTGTTACGTGTGGAATTAATGGAACGGCCGGGAGAGAGACTTATCTCTCGAGGGACGGCGAAGAAAACGCGAGAACTTGAAAGTAGTATATACCCCGATGAATGCTTTGATTCATGCGTCACAGGAAAAACCCAACAGCCGCAATCATTTCGTTGATACCGCGCCGCGCAAAATTTATCCCTTGAAAATAATCACTTCCGACTGTGGCACACGAAATGTGCAACGTGCAACTTAAGGGATTACAAGATTTATGTAGTAATAAAAGAATTGAGTGCGCAAGAAACAGATACGTTACTGATACGTACAAAGTATCAAAAAATAAATGAATATTGCAATACTTAATTGATAAACCAAATCTGTTTCCTTTTAGGAGCTTCCTTCTAGAAATTAATATATATTTTTATTTACTATAATATTATAATTATTTATGTATTATATGATTCTCATATTTCTTATTGTATCTCATATTTATAATCATAGATAAAAATTGATATAATACATTATTAATAATGATAAGAGATAAATATATTATTTTGATTAAAAATCTGCAATCTAATTATCATTTAAATACACATTATAAATATATTACAGATTAAATTGGTTTTTGAATTTCTTTCTTGAGTTTAATACGATTGTAATTAATTATTTGTGAAATTTCAACTCATGTGCTTCCATTTCAACTTGTAGCAAGTGCAACCTTAAATACTTACTTCATTATTAAGATGATTTATTTTAATATAAAAAGCAATGGTGGTGTCTTAATATAAAAAATAATGGTGTTATCTTAATATAAAAAATAATGGTGATATCTTAATATAAAAAGCAATGGTGGTATCTCAAGATAAAAAATAATGGAAGGGATAGTTGCAATTTTTATATTTATGTTATTCATGGTTTCAATTTTTGAAATGAATAGACTTGAAGAAATGCATACAGAGTGCTTCCTGTTTGTGCTTCATACGCTTCCGAGGAGAAGAGCAAACAGTGGGCGAGTGTTTGAATTCACAAGATTGAATTTTTAACTTTTCTCTCGACAGAAAGCTTCATCCTAATCAAGTATACAATTGTAAACAGATAAATTGAACGTTTACGTATTAATGTACTCAATTTGAATGGTAAATGGTCTTTTTGAAATTATTCCCGAAATTTCAATAAAACCAATTTCAAATTCGTATGGTTTAAGTACAATTCCACAAAAGTCTGAATGGTTTCAGTTGGCTTGGTTCCTATTTCCCGGATTTCAATTCTATTGAAAATCTGTGGGGAATAGTAGTGAGTTTATGCATATTCCGAGCAATTCAATTATGGAAGATAGTTTACGAAGTATGGACATTCATCGATTAACAAACACTTCTAAATCCAATTTGTCAAGTTTTTTACACAAATGATAATTATCCCGATTTCTAATTTGAAAATAGCAAAGAAACTATTGTTCATTTTTAATTCATTATTTCAAGAAAAGTATATAAGGAATAAAATATTATCTTATCTGACAGCACATTAATTGAAATAATTAGTTCAGTTTTACTGTTAATTAGTACTTCAAGTATTTAAAATAAAAGAATATTTCGAAATAATTTATTTCAATGAAGTATAAAACAAAGTTACTCTTCAAATTAATATTTAAAATAAAATGTGCCCAATCCTGATATAGAAATGTAAGATTTCATTGAGGGACGTATGGAAATTTCGGGCAGTGGAAATTCTGGAGTTGAATTAGTTGGGTGTAGGAGACTACGTCTATGAATCTCACGCCACCATCCATTTCCACGGTGAGCCACTTACCCCAAATGGTACAAAATGACGGGCAATTATTTACTAGAACCGGTCGAAATAGTGAAAACTGGGGAAACAGCCGGTCTAATTTCATGCCGGAGTAACCATCGTGGTCGCGACCATTGAATAGGATGAAGCCGGGCTGGGGGTGGGACCAGACCCGGGCTGGGTTATTGCTGTAACTAGCCTTGTCAGTCTCCTATTGGAATTCCAACGTTGTGTTCAGAAACCTCAGGCATTCTCGATTATCTTTTATTTACGAAAATATTTTTATTAAATCGTCAATAAAAAATAAAACGTTTTCAATCATCTCAATATGTTCATCATCAATATTGGGTTGCGTGGAAAGTTTTTGACGATTTTAATGGAAAATTTAAAGCTCGTTTTAATTTTGATACTCATTTATACTTGGAATATGGTAATGATTTAATTTTGATACAAATTTGTACTTGGACTATGATAATGATTTCATTTTGATAAAAATTTATACTTGGAATATGATAATCATTTAATTTTGATACAAATTTACACTTGGAATATGACAATGATTTACTTTTCTGTAGATTTATACCTGGAATCTCACTTTTTAAAATACACATTTAATTGGTTTTTAATCATTCTGACAAACACCTGTTCTAATGCCAGCTACCAAAATTCAGTACTCGATTTTTGTTTTCGAGTTTTTCGACATTTTGAATGAGGAACTCTTTTTATTTTTCATCAGGAACTGTAGAACTAATAAAAATGCTACTAGAACTGATACAGTTTTTTTATTTATAATAAAATCGAGTACCAACTTCACAGACACACATGTGGGGTAGCTAACACCCCAACTTGGTAAACAAAGATTAATCATAACATTCTTATAAAAATTTCTAAAAGTTCAAAAACTTCAAACTTATTTTAATTCCACACATAATAAAAGAACCCAAACTTTGATTATTGCTTTAATATAGTAAAAACTACGTTTCGTTAACGTTTCAAGAATTTCTGAACGTTTCTATATACCTCCAGAACATCCTTAATTCGCGGAAGATTCGTCGCATCGCGCTAGGCAATTATGTCGATTGCTGCGTAGTATACTAAACGCAGGGGGGAAACGAGAGACGGTTTGATGCATTTCGTTGATCGTGTCGATCTACTGAAATAGATCTGGTATCTCGGCGAAATTCCAGAGCAGCGGGTCAATCGGTCTAACCTTGTAAGAATCAGGCAGACGACGCGACGCTCTCGGCCGCATCGTTAGAACAACGGTTAAGCTCGGTTGTGCGATTCAGGGATAGCCGAGGGGATACTCCAGTTAAAGGGGCGGCGGTCGGAAGGTTTTCGATGCCCCGCTTTGCATACTAAGTCCCGTAATATCCTTTGTATTATGCGAAACCGACCTCCTCTTCTCCTATACTCGTCCGCCCTCGCGAACAACAACCTAGCTGCGGATCTACATATGGATCCGCGGCCTTGCTACAATCCCGTACCGAGTTATCGCAATTTGCATCTCACGTGGTAATGAGTTGCTAGGGATTTACTATCACGAGAGGGCGTAGAATAATAGGAAGGCAGCCACCTAGAATCTCTCGCCGGCTTCTTTCCCCCCCGTGTACACCTTGTCCTCTCATTTCTCTTCGCGTTTTTTTTTAAAACCACTTTTTTATAAGAGAGAACACCGCCAATTTAAACCTTTCCAATTATGCTTGTATTTACGTCGACGTTTTAATTCTATCGAAGTTTAGAGATTAAATATGGTATGGTACGATTTTGGACAAGTTGTAGCGACGTTGCAATTGAAATTGCATCAGAATTGTTTGAGGTACCTGTACAATTGACAGTGCAGTTTATTACAATAAAAGTACAATAAAACGAAGTACAGACGTACAATAAAAAGTATGCAAAACTAAAAATTGTAGGACGTGTAGACAATATAGACATATAAAAGCCAGACNTCTATCGAAGTTTAGAGATTAAATATGGTATGGTACGATTTTGGACAAGTTGTAGCGACGTTGCAATTGAAATTGTATCAAAATTGTTTGAGGTACCTGTACAATTGACAGTGCAGTTTATTACAATAAAAGTACAATAAAAAGTACAGACGTACAATAAAAAGTATGCAGAACTAAAAATTGTAGGACGTGTAGACAATATAGACATATAAAAGCCAGATACAATCCAATTAAAAAATACTAGAACTATGTATTAGAATATTAGAAATTGTACGTTGAAAATTCCTTATGACCGAGAACAATTTCTCAAAAACTTTGCTCCTTTGTAATTATCATTTTTTCTAAAAATTCATTGCTTCAAATATTGGACGGAGCTTGTTATAACATGTCATAAACTTTTGGCAGAGACTCATAGAACCTTAAACAATTGGCTTGTAGCCTTAGTTAAAAGTCTGCAGCATACTAGAAGTAAGGAATAAAATTAGGTCCCACTTACACAGGTAATTATCAGGATGTTCGTCTAATTGCTACATTAAAAAAGAAACTGGTTCGCTATGCGAGCACTGGTACGTGTTATCGCGTGCAGAAGAAACATGCAAGTAGAACTACAACACGCACCGATAAAGGGTCTATCGTGATAAGAAAGCAAGACACGGTGGCTCGCGACCGTAGAAGAAATAAAATATTCAACGTATTCAGAGCTAGCCTGATGAACGACGAACTAAATCTGTTTTCTTATATTAACATCAGCGACAGCCAGTCTAGATAGTTGAAAACAACCCTTATATTTTCAATTTTTCGTAGAATGATGCATCGATTTAATTTTGATTTTAAAAGAATTACAAAATGATGTATGGAAAAATCGATTCTCGATACTCTCTCCAAGAATGTGAAGAGAGGCAACCTGAATTTTCATAAATATTTTTTACATGGTTGATATATGGTTCTCATTTTTATGAAATATGGTTATATAATATACAATATAATTATATACAAATGAATTACTAATTACATATAATATGTGTTCATATTACGAGCGAAGCAGTGATGGGCACAACTTTTATCGTAATTATTATTTTGTTAATATATTTTTTCACGAAATTTCGTACACGAACCGAAATAACCTTAAAGACGGGTCTCTCTTTTACCGGATTTCAAGGGATCTTCGTCGTCTTCGACGGGAAAATCCCGTCGGCTTGAACGACGAAAAAGAATTTCATCTCGAGATCCCGTTCCTCGTCGACGACAGAATTGAACCGTGCGACTGGATAAAGAAAGAAGCCATCTCGTACACAAAACAACCAGCTGTAGCATTCTTGACGTTGCCACCAGTGCCACTCTTCCCTTTAAACATATTTAATTAAATTAGAACCGTGTAAGAAAATTGCACGAAGTCGTAGAAATTGAACGTTCGCCTTGTATTCGATATCCATCTGGAAATAAGCTTCGATAATCACGATGTAATTTTATATTTTTAAGAGTTGTCCATAAATACCTTAAATGTTGAGTTAGATCTATTAATTGTGACGATATTTTTTTAATAAAGTAGGTATCACAAAGTGGAACAAAAATGATAGTTACTACGTTTTGGACTTTAAATAATTTGATTCCAAACAGTGATTGTTCTAAATAGAATAAGAAGCAGGGTAACATGCAAGTACTTTAAACTAGACATCAAAACGAATTTTGTCCTGATTTTTCAAAAAGTAAGCACATAAAATTGAACGGCATGAACGTCTATTTTACACTATTTTTAGGAATACACTCTGCAAATTGCACGAAAAATAAAGAAAGACAAATTAGCAAGCATATAATTCAATAAATGATAATATTATATATTGATAAATATTATATATACCAAAATTTACATTCGCTGTCTTTAAATTTTCTATAAATATCGGCAAGAACAACTCAATTTTTGAATTTTTCTTCCTGGTGATACATTAAACTGGGACACTTCAGTCAAAAATTTATATAAACATTCATTACAATAAAAATCATAATGCATATACTGAACACAATATATTTTATGCATATATTGAATATACATATACAATATTTGNAAGTAAGCACGTAAAATTGAATGGCATAAACGTCTATTTTACACTATTTTATGCATATACTGAATATGCATATACAATATTTTATCCATATACTAACTAGATATGCATATACAATATTTGATGGATATCTCGAATAGAATTTTGTATGCACGCAGAGAAGGAGGCGATACGAGGCTGGCTGTCAACTGTAATTGAAATCCAACCACCACGAGCTGGTTGACTCGCGGAAATGATTCCAAGATCCACGAATCCTTGAAATTCTGCGAGACGTACTTACTAAGATAGCAGCTACATAGGTCGTGAGTCACGAACCTCGTTGAAAGACGGAACGAGGTTAATTCATGTACAGCCATCCTCTCTCCGGGTTCACGAAATAAGTACGTGGCTCGACAAATTTCATTTCCCCGACGAACTACGTATACTTCATACACGCTAAACCACTTGCAAAGTAAGAATTACGAGCGTTACGTATCGCGAGATTAACCCAATGACTTTTCATTCAGTTTCTAATCCCTTCTAAGCTAAATAAATGACAATACAGGGGCAGGTAGGTAGGTACAGTATAGGTGCAGTTAATTTCTGTAAAGAAGACACTCTGGTCACATTGAAACCAATAGAAAAATTAGCTACGTTATAATCAAATACAATTATTAAAAATGATTGATGCATAAAATAATGAAAAAGAATTGTTGAAAGTAATTTGTACTTTGATTTTTGAATAATTTAACAAGTATTAAAAATAGAACTGTAGAGACTAAAAAATATTTCATTTATTAATTTAATATAACATTGAATATAACAATATAGGTAGGTACAGTAGAGGTACAGTTAATTTCTATAAAGAAGGCACTCTGAAACCAATAGAAAAATGAGCTACATTATAATTCAATACGATTCACCTGTTTTGAAAAATAATTGATGTACAATGAAAAAGAATTGTTAAAAATAATTTATACATCGATTTTGGAATAATTTTCCCCGTATTAAAAATAGAACAGTAAAGACTGAAAAATGTTTCACATATTTTATTAATATGATATTTTATATCCATTTAACATTTTTTTCACGAAAGACTCTGAAATTCTTTTTTCAATAGCGTACTTATCGCACGGATAATGCTCAGTTTCCCAATTCCATGAAGAGGTGTCGAAAAGAGGAAGGGTAGCTAAAATCGATTCTTATAGTGTAACTGTCGTTACGCTATATAGCAGGAAGTTATTTTACGATCGGTCCGGCCAGCTCTCTTACGCCTTACCCTTCCTTTATACGAACAAAGTGCCGAGTACGACAATTTCCGGCTAGCCCCGCTTTTCTTATCTAGCAGAAATCCGGGGTAAGTTGATTCCCCTGTCAAATTTCGATAGAAAGTACCGCGGGGGTGTTCGAGACCTGAAAACGAGAGCATGAAAGGAGGAGTTGGGAAACAGATACGTGACTCGATTCCGTATGTTCATTAAAGAATCAAACGTCCTCTCGTTGTGTGTGCTCGATTTTTAACCTGAGATTAGAATTATTTATGGAGATAGCTATATTGATTTTTCTGTACAATGGTATTAGGTGTTTAAAAGGATATTAATGTCAATTAATATAATAGTTATATAGCAAATAAATGTTCAGGTTTTTTATTCTTAATTTTTTTATTTATCATTTTTGTATTTTTAATCAACCAGGGAGAAATTATTGACAACAATTGAGAGATTATTAATAAAGACCTTTTGAGTGATTAGTATTAATGAAATGAGTCACTTTATTTTATATCGATCTAAAAAACTGTCCCACCCGGTGCATCTTAAAGCTAATTATCTTGTTTAATGAATGGTCCTTCGTTCGTCATACAACAGCTCGCGATAATTAGCTGAATCCGATATTGTGTCAGCTCTCTTAAACCGGAAGTAACCGAACGCCGTTTGCAGTCGCAAACAACATCATGTTAACGACGGGGTAAGACGGCGTTCGTTGTCGATATCAAATACAGCCCGTCTCGAGAGGCTTGAATGTCAAGTTGCGCGTTGGCGACAGTTGCCACGAGGAATGAATATTGGTCGAATTGAAACCTGCAATCCGACCCACTCCTTAATTGCAACAGAGGGAAAGGGAGAGGAACTCTCTCGCGCTCGAAACTTCCATCCTCTCGGCTTCCCTTCACAGGAATCGAGGATGAACGCTGTTTTATTGATTAAAACTCCATTGACTCCGGCTAGTTTTCAACCTCCTCGTATTCGTTTGCTCCGACGCTCTCAACTTCCCTCAACGATCGGTACTTGGAGGAATGCAAGTATTTCATTAGAAAAAGCGTGAACCAATTTTATTGAAGCTGTCGTGAGCGTAAAATGCAACTAAAGAGTCTTTATGCAATTACAATAGTTTAGTGTGATTTAAGTCTATTTATATTTATTTAATTTTTAATTAGATATTTTATGTAGAAAGAAATCGATAAGGTGTGTCATTATATTAATTGATTCTGAAGAGATGGTACTAGATAATTGAGTTTTTATGTATCAAAGGATAAGAATGTTATTTTTAAAACTTCTTTTATATAAATTTTATATACTTCTTTTATATAATATGATTGAATATCATGTAATACTAACTTTTTACAATATTTGGTTCATTAGTTTCATCAAATTTCTTAACTATATTTTGAATTACTTGCTCCGATGGATGATTATGTGTGCCGAAAAAATAAAGTAATTAACGATGGGTATTTTTTATTGAATACTGATTTTCAAAATAGTGCGTAAAATGAACTTTTTTTAACCTAAGGTGATCTTTTGTAAACAAATAAACAAATTTTAAATAAATGTTATCTGTGTTCGATCATTTTTATGTACAATAATATTATACTTTCTGATATACTAATATACGATAAAAAACATCATTCTCACTAAAATATAACAATTGCAATACTCCTGCTCATCGCAAAATAAATAATTCGTACGTTCTTTAATCCTTATCTATTTCCGTATAATTTATGTAAACGCTTGAAAGTTAATTAACTGAAGTGGAATAGAAATTTTCCTTATTAGAACAGCGCGATGAATATTTGATTGAATTTTGATGCGCGTCGCGGGAGGCAATTCTCCTCGAGAATGGATGGAATAGGCGAGACGTTGTTCGTAAATTTGGCGAACCGTCTAGGGGAATGGGACAAGGGGAAAGAGGAGCAGAGACCGATATTGTATCCCTTGGAGGCTGCCATTCCGTTCAAGTTTATCACCAGGAAGCACGACAGGACGGTCAGATTTGCCAGCAGGCTAGCCCACTCGACCTAAACAACCAGATTATTCTGCTAATTGCTACGTGGCTCACAACTCCACGTTTCAATACCACCAAATATGTGTTTTAACAAAACTATATTAATAAAAAGTGCTTTTAAGAAATTCAGAATTATTGCAGAAGAATTAATGCAGAAGATTCTCATTTCCCTAATGCTGCTTTTACTTCTACAGTGAAAAGAGAGAAAGCGAGAGAGGAGAGGAAATGTAGATTGGACGTAACTCAAACGATGTCAATGCAAATGAAGCAGCTCCTCATCTTTGAAAGATGTAATGTGATAAACCAAGAGTCAAGGGATCGCGGCAAATTAAAATGTAAATTCAATAAGCGCGCGCGAGGAGCTTTGACAAAAAGTCCTTGAGCATTTCTCCAAAGAAAAATGTCTCGCCGCGACGGAATCAATTAGTTTCCGGAATATTTAACGGGCGAATGTCGTCCCGCGTTTTGTACGGTTCTGAAAAATCGCATTATCATGCAGACACGGGCGCGCGTTCGGTTGTTTTCGCGCGAGCCAATTCGAAAGTCAATTCGGTAGATTCGCTACTCCGAAATGGAAAGTCCCTGTCGCCGCGCCGAAAATCCGGCGGAAACGAAATGAATGATGCAACGACCGTTTTATCGGTTATTTATTTGCCGGCTAGCAAATGCGAAACATCGCCCGACCAGAATTTTGTAAAGCCTTTAATGGGAAACGAATTAAAAGCTCGGACAACAGTTCCGTTCGGCGGAAATTTATGTCGCTGTTTAATTAATCAGAACGACACGTCCGGTTGCTTACTTTTTTGTCAAATAAAATACTTTTCAAGACTTGTGACTGCGGTAAAGGAAAACTCGACAAGCAATTGATAGCTGAATTGTTTCGAGTTTTCAATAGATCGATTTTAATGCATTTATACAGAGTGTTCCGGGTTTTAATGGACAAACTTGGAGAGCATATTCTATATTCGAAAATAAGAAAAAAAAACTAATTTGCATTTTTCTCAGAACCACTTTATTATTAATACAAAGTTTTAAACAAATAATGTTACAAGATAGGACGTATTCAATTTTTATAATAATCATGTATGGACCACAATAATTCATGTTCCACGCAACAAAGAAATTTCTAACACGATTTTGGATGAGTTAGCTTTATGACCAGCTTATTGGTTCTTTTTTTCTGTCTTAGAGATTGAGTGTCTTGCTTTTTAAAAAATTCTTATCGAACGATTTACTCTGTAATAAGCTCCATAAAAAATCGATGTCAAGTTTGTATTCGTGCTTAAGGACGACATTTTGAAATAATCCACTGTCAACAATTGTATCTTCATTTTTGCTTATAATTTTATAATAAAGCGTTTATGACAAAAATTGAAATAACATTTTGACTTCGCTCTTCAAAGATCCAGACTTCAATTAAAGATACATGGAAAGTAAAAATTAAAGTCAGAAATTAAATATGAAATCGAATTTTCAGTCTTCTTCGTAAATAACTAAATATACTAAATTTTGACTTCGCTCTTCAAAGATGCAGGCTTTCATTAAAGACATATGAAAAATAAAAATAAAAAACAGAAATTAAGAATAAAATTGAATTTACAATCTTCTGCTTCAATAACTAAATACATTAAATTTTGACTTTGCTCTTCAAAGATCCAGCCTTCCATTAAAAACATATGGAAAGTAAAAATAAAAAACAGAAATTAAAAATAAAATTAAATATTCAGTCTTCTGCTTAAATAACTAAATATTCTAAATTTTTGATTCAACATGATTCTTAACATAGTTTTCATATGATACTACGAAAGATCATGTCTGTAATCATGTTCCTTGTTATACATATGTATGTTAAAAATTATCAACATGAAATGCCTGTTTAGTATCGTAGTAAACCTTAAACTTGCACTAAGGTAGACTTTACATTTTTATTACGATGTTAATAACAGTGAAAAGTACGATATAACAATTCTTTCTATTGCCTGTAAAGAAAGTACTACAAGAGCTAAGATCTTGTACAAAGTTAAGTATCCTGATCAAAATCAGCCATTGCATTCTACATTTTATAGTTCATTCAAAAGCTAAAAAAAAAACATAAATAAAACAGTAAATTTAATACTATACTAACATATGTATGTAAAACCGTAAAACTTATCATAACATTGGTAATAAAGATGGATACTTCAGCTTTACCACCTACATATTTAAATTCCTACACATGTATATGTAGTTCATTATATCAGTTGACGCGTTTTAATTAAAGCGTTAATCACGAAGAAATATTCCGAAATTCATTTCGCGTCGGCTTTCGTGCAGCAAGCGGCGACTTTAAATACAGTAAAAGTGTTCATATTTCACTTTTGCGCGCTCGTACATTCAGAAAAAGCGTTCGGAACGCGAGACCGTGTGCAGGTGGTCATTTCTTAGGAGACATTCCTGATAGGTGAACAGTGGGTCGCGGTATTATTTTTGCACGCGAGAGAGAAGTTGCGTACGTGCGGCCGGCCCGACGTCGAGTCTTACTACTTGCCCGAACCGGCCGCTTATACTACTAGCTCGGGCTACGATCATTGCCGGCCGTAATAAAGCCGGACGAATGTTGCCACCGGACTTTCCTGAACATATCGCATGTCCACAGTCATAAAATTACCTTCTTATCGTTCTTTGAAATATTTATAGACAGTTTCAGTGCACAGAAATTATTTAGTATACTCGTTTTATTGTAGGTAATATGAAACGTAAATAGGTTGAAGATGACTGTTATTGTTTCGTAAGTGTATGTACGATGTTTTTGGTAGAATAGCCTATTAGTGTTATGTATAATGATGTTTGTGTATGTAATTAAATAATTTTTATGAGTATATCCTATTTTTCTAATTATACAATTACATATTTATTATTTTGTAAAATATATTACACGCTCCTAATTTAGCGCAAAACTAATGCCTCACGTTCTATGTATAAATAATTATTTATCTTCTGATTTCAATCAATTACAATTAATTTGATATTTTCTTTAAATTGATCCCTTTCTAATTTATTAAAAGAATCCAAATCGTACGGAGCAATAATAAAAAAGTTATTCTACTTCAAAGAATCTTTTCTACGACCACTGAAAATTCCTGATAAAAATGGAATGGTATGCATCGCTGGTAATGATTTGATCGGAACCCGATGACTAAACGTTACTCGATAAACGTCTTCGGATTTTAGAGTCTTTCGCAGGCTTGTCTTCGACCGTGAGATGGGAGATCGAGAATGATCGATAGACCCTCGTTGAAAAAGCCTCGAGCCAAGTATTGCGAAACGAAAGCCTGTGATATGAAAAGAAGCCAAAGATCAATCGATCAACGAATTGACAGCCTTTCATAATAACTATCTGTTCTATTTTCAATTTTATCATTAAGAACCTAAGATTATTTCATGTCGAAAAAAAACTTATAATCTGATGAACTTCTATGATCGTCATGAAATTTAGTAATTAATTTAAGAAATGTTCAAAAACAATTTGCATTAAATTTTATTTACACAATGATGCCAAATTTATATGAATTTTATATCGTACCATGAATTGAATTTCTTAGTATTCCTAACGCTAGTAATATATTTAATATAATGTAATGTGATATATGTAATATATACTTTAATATATATAATTTAATATAATATAAATTATATGTCTCCCTAAACGATAATAAATATTACTTCCTAATTATTAAACAGAAAGAAATTATTATATTAATTGCCTAAAGTATACTGTCAAAATTTCACGTAATTTACTTCTCATTATTATTCGGGATAAATTAACGCGGTTTAATCGTCCGTAACTGCGGCCTGATAGCACTTAGCTACTGTTTTCCAAGCGGGGAAACTTTTAAATTTACGTGAAAACGTTTTGTATGAGCATAAATACTACATATGTTTCTTCATCCGTGTGAAATTAGATTTCAAAGTTGACCTGGCATACAGCTTTACCCCTCATTTCACTAGCTTTTTTTTACCCCTCTCTTGACACTGCCGAGAGCAGCTGAATTTACATTTTTAAAGGAAAGTATTCACAGTACGGCGATTCTTTAATGTTGAAGGGGTTAGTCGTCCTTAAATAATTACGCAACACTGGCAATTATAACAGTTTAACATAATTGTTTCTGCATAGAGAAGAACCTGCGGAATTTCATATACTCTGGGAAGTTCATGCAAAATATCACTTTATTTAATAATAGTTAAAATAAAAAGATTATTGTTATTGTTATTAATCTTCGATTTTCAAATGATGCTCTACTTAAAATCAATAATTGCTTATTTTCTCAATAAATTAAATGACATAATTTTAAGCAGTCTTTAATTGTCTGTATACAAGTACTGTATTTATAAGAATAATACAAATTAAAGAAAGAGAGATTTAGGAGAATTTAGAGATTTTAGAAAGAAAGGCTCAGTCCTTTGGCCACAATTATTAATTCACGGTGAAAATGTTGAAAATTGGCCATATATTACAAATTATGTAAAAATTCTCAAGTTTTGTAATAATGTCATAATTTTTTATATATGTTCCAAAAGACAGTCAAAAAAGAACAGATTATGACAAGAATTGACGAAATCTAATGTAACATGTTGAATTCTGGCATAATTTAACATATTAAAATTTCACAAAATTTGATGATATATATTCGTGAAGAAATTATGACAGAATTCAACATATTATATTAGATTTCGTCAATTCTTGTCATAATCTGTCCTTTCCTGACATAATGTAACATGTTAAAATTTCACAAAATGTTGATGATATATATTCGTGAAGAAATTATGTCAGAATTCAACATATTATATTAGATTTCGTCAATTCTTGACATAATCTGTTCTTTTCTGACCGCCTTTTGGAACATATATCAAAAATAACATTATTACAAAATTTGAGAATTTTTACATAATTTGTAATATATGACCATTTTTCAACATTTTCTGCCCAATTATGACATACATATTTCTACTCCTCTAATACTTTTCACACTTACAATAATAGTAACTAATTTTGAGCTTCGCAAAATTCCTCAAACCTACTCGAGTTCATTCGCACAACTGTTGCGTCATTCAACAGTCACATAAATACTATTTATTGTTTCTGATAAAAAAGTGTCGACAGGTGTAATTGACGTAATTGAAAAAGTTCTGGTGAATTGCGTTTGCTTCTTGAAATCGTTATCAGCGGTAAGAGAACTGCGGAGGAGAAAGAGTACAAGGGGGGAGGGAAAGGGGGGAACCGGGGGATCGTTTGTACGCTCAGAATGCTTTGAAATTACTCGTGAACGAACAGTTGTCTGGCAAGCCTTCTGTCTGCCGGTAATATTCATTTTCCTTCACCGCAGTATTTGGAAGTTCCCGCATCTGGGCTGCGGAGATTCGAGTGTTCGAAGCTTTTTCCATTTCCTCGCAAATCCCCCTATATACCCCCTCCGGTACATGGTAACACGCGCATGCATAGTTGCGCTCTCGGATACGGAGCTGTACGACTTGACTTACGCTTTCAACCGGCTCCTCCCGTTCCCATTCTCGCTTCGCTTTTGTCCGCCCACGCTCTCCTCCTTATCTCTTTTTCTAAAAGCCTGTTTGTTTTCAATTTCGCCTGTCCCGGTTAATCGGATGCCAATCAATTCTCTTCTACTGCACTTTTTGATGCGTCGGCCTTTTGTTGTTTCCGACTTTCGAGCTTTACTCGTTCGTTCGATTTATTTTATTTGACGAAACGTCAATACAGTGGCAATGAATAGACTACGGTGTGTTCATTTCTTCCTAACGTGTGTGCTTACTTTCTATGGTACGATTGAAAGCAAACATAACTCCTGATATCGATTACACAAATATAAGTTTCATGTAAACATACGCTTTATAATTAATTTGTTTTATTACGATACAATTTATAAAACGACATTAAGTATGCAATTAAAAGATTTATAAGAATCTGATTTTCTCAGATATTTCGAAGTGTCAATCTTGTCAAAGTTCGTCCGTTATCTTTTAATGTTGAGATTTCATTGGGTTTCATAGAAATTTCGATTAAATATATAAGCTGTTTATTGTGAAAGTAGCTTAAGTCTGTTTATTTGACAATCGAGATATTTAAGGGTTTGCGTTTTAATAAACTAGAAAATATTGACAAATGTTAATATGGTAGTATAATAGATTTTATTTTTAAGGATGTATAATTATTATAATATATACTTATATTACGTTTGAAATATGTCCTAAACAGAATATCCTCAACCAGCATATTATTATACATAAGATTGCTACTACACTTTCTTTTTTAATTGAATCACTGCGTGTTCTATAATATGTAAATATAACGCCACGATGTTCACTCGCAGAGCGTAAAACATTCCTGCATTTTATGATGCAGTATTTAGTACATTTTGTCCCGAAGCTGTAAACGTTCCATCTAGAAAAGTGAACTCATAAAAGAGTAATAGGCCATTACGAAAAGAGTTATGTTGTTTGAACGATCGTATACTTTTTACCAGACTGCGAATGTTATGCATTTATAGAAAAATGTTTTTTTCAAAATATAGAAAATTTGTTCGATGTGCATTATAGCAATATATGTGTATTTCTAAAGTGACGCAAATAAAAAATCTGTATTTTTTAATTATTGTCATCCACGAATTGCACGTACAGTCCTCTATCAAACATTAAAAATTAGCTTCAAATATTATCTGTTTTATAGAATACCTCGATAGTTGAGTATCATAATTCGAAGTATTCAATAATAATATTGAACCATTTTTTCTAGCGCCTATAAATATTGTGAAAATTATTGGTTATATAATTATATATTGTATATACAATATACAAATATATATTTTATTGTGAAATTTATTAAACTATTTACGTAATTATTTTATAAAAGCATTCAATTTCTGCATAAAAATTCATAGTCTACTTTTTACGCTGAGTGTATGTAAATTATTTACGTAATTATTTTATAAAAGCATTCAATTTCTGCATAAAAATTCATAGTCTACTTTTTACGCTGACTGTATGCATTTAAGACTTTAGAAAAATCAATCTGGAATCCACTTATCCAATAATTTGGCGAAAGAATTACGGCCGGTGAGGATGATGGCTGCCGGTTCTGGTCGGTAAAACGATTCTTAGATCGGTGGAGGAACGACGGGTAGGGAAAAAAGCGAGGGAAGATAGCGCTTCATCAAAAGCTGTCGACCCGACGCGACAGCTCGGCGGAAATTATTCGTTTGTCCGTGGGTCAAACGCAGCGAATCGAACAATTCCGGAATAGCATTAATCTTCCACTGCCAATTGGCTGTCTGAGACGGTGCCGGATGCAGGCGAATTTTTCATTCCCTCCTCCGACGCTTCTCCGAATATTTTCCCTTACGTCGACGATATCGGCGGAATTATCATGACTTTCTCATTAAAACTCGCTTAATATTCAGAAATATGCTGCTGCAATACTTATTCAGATTTGTTTTCGCGTTACGACAAAACGAGCGAACTATGTCTTCATTAAATTGTCACACTTATACGTATTATATACTTATACGTATTAAATAAGCCATTTATTTTTGCATAAAATTCGCCAGTTTAATCGACCGGGCAATGGCTACCGTAATATTAGCATCGTTCTTTCGTCACTTCATATACGTGAAGCATGGGTTCCTCGGGCTTATGCAAATATTCGAAACTGCAAGCGCGGACGAAATTCTCGCAGATTATGCGGAGATCGTGCTGAGACAGGTTCGTGTTTACGCTGTACCACGGAAAGGGTGAAACGTTTAACGCTGCGGGTGCCATTCTGCTCTTACGTAAAAGCTACATGAAAATCTTTTTATTCGCCTGTTCGAATATCGCAACCTATTATAGAGAAAATAAAATTCTATTGTTAGGATGAACGATGTTTCCGCACAGTTATTCATGAACTTATTCCTGGAATCTCGTGAAAGTTAAAAAAGTTTTCTTCTAAATTAAGCTATAATTGTAACCCTTTTTTGTGCTTCAGTGAGTTCGAATATTAAATGACGCAACAGTTAAGTCTATGATCTTGAATTTTGTTAAGGAAATTTTGCAAAAATCGAAATATTTGTTGAATTTGATTTATATATAATTAATTCTATTGATAATTTAAATCAATTTCGTCTTTTAGATGTTGATAATCGAATAATTATCTTTGAATTATTACTTCTTCAACTGATATAATTATTATAACTATAACTAATTATCTATATTCTAATTATTATAACTATAATTCATTCTATATAATAAATTAATTCTTACCTTTTTTAAATTTACTATTTCTACCAAACCTCTCTGAAATTTTAGCTTAAAATTATTATTTTTAATACTATTTCCTCAATTAAATTTTCAGCTCTTCCTATACGAATCGTGAAATGATAATAATTTTAGGGGAAAATTTCGAAAGGTGTCTTTCGGCTAATGGCCTCTTTATCCAAACTATTAATCCTTTCACAACTACCTAATACTATTTTCAGTAGTTCGCCGTAGACATAATTGCAATCATATTTGGAGTCTTTCTAATGTGTCGCGGTACAAGCCAGAAACTGAATAGTTCCTAAGCCAAAGTTTCTGGCCGGAACAGAGTTCTGGACTACGTACTTGTTCAGTTGCGAACGAGCCTGCAACTTGTTTGGCTAATATCTGTAGCCGCTGGGAAAAGGGTGTTACTACAAACGACAATCTCATACTGCGGATTTTAATGTATGCGAAACTTCGCTGGACTCCCTATTTCATTTACAAAACGTTAAATATAATACTGTCACTGTAATAAACTTCCTTTTTCAAAACTAATAATAATTATTAACTTCATCTATATATTTATTATTTATCTATATAATTATAATTTATCTATATAATTATAATTTAATTTAATACTCATCTTAATTATTATATATATTTATTTAATATATTATTTATCTATCTGATTATAATAAATAATTATTAACTTATCTCGCAAGTTGAGTCATACTTTCTTTCTTAACACTGACGTCAATTCACGTCATTTTTAATTCCATTCCTAATTGCCGTCCTGCAATTTTTGTTTCTAAATGCGTCAACCATCTTCAGAATTTTATTATTTTCGCCTGTATCCAATATTAAATCTAGAAAAAATTTACCAATCGTCGCGAAAATGAAGAGCACTGACTATCAACGTAGCTCCATTTCACCATTGTTAAGCACTTACATAATACATACTCGCTTTAAGGGAAAGAATTGATTGATTTATGACACCTTTAAATATTTTTCACATTATCGCAGCTTGTAGCATTATTTTCCAATATTCCTTCTTTTAATTTTCTCGTTTTTTTTACATGTATGCTTAGTAAACGTAACGTGATCGAATTGGAACGTAATCGACATTGGAAAGTGACTGAAATGCGGAATGTTTGCGGTGTGTCAGTAGCACAGGGACCGACTCCGGCGCCGACCGCTAACAGTTTTCATATATGGTCGTTCTGTCGTGCCGTGCCGAGAGTTAGACCGTATGTGGTAACTAACTGGTTGAACGGTCAGTCAAACTTCCGGTTAGCTACGAAATTCGGCAAATATCCGAGAGGCTTGGCCCGTCTCTCAGGGAGCCAATTACAGTACTTCGTGACGACCCGCTCGGCTCTCAGATCCTATTCCCAAAGTTTCTCCGTGTTAGCTGTGTGTACCGTCGAATTGTTGACAGTGTTTTACATTCAAATCGTTCACGATCGTTTCAATTTGAGTAAATAAATATAAAGTAATTAGCACTTCCTGTCGCGCCTTCGCCCACAATATTTGTGCTTTAGTGAATCTCCCCTTTCAAGTGACTTAATAATCCATAATATTTAAAAGAATAATGAGCAAAATTTGAAAAAAGCTTCTTTTCAAAAAGCTTCGCCATCACTGCTCTAGTAAACTACATTACGATTGTAAACTACCCTTAAACATTTCATGTTAAAGATATTCTAATCCCTGATATCAACTATTCACGTTATGAGCAATGAATAACTTAACATACTATTTCCTGTTGCTGTACGAACCGTTGTAATACATNAACTTAACATCCTATTTCCTGCTGCTATGTGAACCGTTGTAATAAATTATAAAGTAAATAATAGAGCATAAAACAAGTTGAGTTAAAGCTAATCTTTTATGCAATGTAAAATACTCAATTAAATTACAAAATTTCATTCAGATAAAGGTTTAACGTAGGATATATTTAAAGGATAAAGATTTCATCGTTTATGCACTCCATTTAATAATTTATATGTATAATTTAATGCACTATCAAAGTAAAATACTTATGAATTAACGAAATCCATTTCAGATAAAGATTTAAGATATGATATATTTTTTAAGGATGAAGATTTCATCGTTTATGCACTCTATGTGACATTTTATATGTACAATTTTAAGCAGCATGTGAAACGTTTATGACTTTGACACATAGAACTTTTTAATAACTGGATCAAACCTGCAGTGTAGTTAATAATGTCGTTCCCCGAGGCGCAATATCGAATTACCCATAGATGTTGAATGGTAACAATAAGAGAGGTGGAAGGGAGAGAGAGCGAGAGAGAGAGAGAGAGAGAGAGTAAAGCGGCGGGTCCCGCTAATTTCGCCTTTGTAATTAACGCCGTAAAGTGAACACGTACCGAAGTCGAAACCGTTCTCCCTTACTTTGTTGTTTGAAGTCATCCATTTGATCCCCTTTTATCTTAATTAAATGAGATTAATGCCTGCTGCCCCGCCCATTATACTAATGAAAACTTTTTATGGAATCAGAAGTGGATAGAAGCCAGAAAGTTCGTCGCGTTAATGCAGTATATTCTACTCGGAATACTTCTGAAATGCGTGAATGCGATAACTTTTTAACAGGGATTATACGTAAAACGCATCGTACGTGCGAGAAAGAATAAATTCCTGGCTAACATTTACGTTGGATTGTGTAAATATGGCTGCAGTTGCGTGATAAGAATTTTCAATTATATAGAATACACCAAAAAATTAATTGCTTTAAATAAACATAATATATATAATATGATAAGTATCAGTATTAATTATTTTCTTTTTCTTTTGTTTTAGGTATGAATTCCACGTACAGGTATATAAAGGAGCGAGAACTGCTTCAGTACATACACTTGGAGTCTGGAAATGGTTCGTCCATTTTTACAGTATTTAGTACTTAATTTCTGTAATTATGTTTTAATTCCTTTATTGTTCATTGTACTCTCATGGTTTACAAAAATGAATTATCATTATCTATCATACTACAGATGACGAATATGAAATAGGTTGCGAATTTAAGAGTAAAAATCGTATTTTCCTGGATAAGGAATTAAAGGAGATGAAATTTAAATTAAAGGAGGTAAAAGGCCAAAGCCATGAAATTTAATTATAAGTAAATGATGAAATGTAAATCTGATTCTACGAAAGATTGTTGAATATTCTAAAGGTGTAATATGCTTAGTTTATGACTAGTTAGTGTATAATTAGTTCTACGAATGTCTTAGGTTACGATAGTTTAATTTATTGTAGTTATGGTTCATTAGAACTAACTTTATAGAGAATCGCACGATGGACAGTAGTGCCTCCTTTACATTTTCTTTATATTAATCTATCTTACATATGTATGAATGTATTATATAAAATCAACATCTCTAACAACAAATCAAATCAAATCTATACATATAGAATTGCACAATGGAGAGTAAAGCATTCTTTACATTTTCTTTACGTCAATTTACCTTACATATATATGAACGTGTAAAATCAGCATCTCTAACAACAAATCAAATCGTGAACACATTCTACTCCACTTTGTTCTGTATTTAGAAAAACTGTTTGACAAAAAACGAAGTCCATGATGGAGGGCTTTTTGATAACAAAGGAAGCATTAGACTAGCTATGCAAACAGTGCACAATAGATACACGTAATTGCACGTTACTGACGCAACACGCCTTGCACCACAGACAGTATTTACTTAACGTGATTGATAAACAGTCCCTTGATGCCTGGAGTACCGTTACTAGTAGTACTGCTCGACGTGTTTCGATCCACAGTGGGGACCCTCCAGGGATTCAACAACGCTTACCTCACACATCACGTGATGCTATACCTTCGTGTCTACATCCTACATACTTTACAGACTGCGTCCGATGCTCCCTGCATCTTGTCCCATACTTTTCGTACGAATTAGATGTATGAACATTTATTTTCGTTCTTCATTCACACATTTTCGATCTTTCAATCAATCCAGTCCAATTCTGAATTCCAAATAAAGTAATTAAATTCTCCTAGATGTCCAAATAAGTCCTGACCTTTTCCCAGGTTTTTCGGTTATTTATACGACGCTATTTTATCCTGGGAAATAATTGCCCTCATTTTCAACACACCTGTTTTATCCGTTCATTAATTTTCTCTTTTTTTATCTACACGAGTTTTTTATATGCTCTTCACATGTAAAATAATTGGGTTCATAATTATGAAAATTAAGTCGAAATTAAAAATAAAAAGAGTTTATCAGTTTTATTCTAATTCATCCATTCTAAATTTGCATACTAGTAATATATTTGAGTAGATTACTTGATTAGTATCGTATCGGATAGATTCTCGTCGAAATATGACAATCATTAACAACGTAAGTTTAACAAGAATTTTTTTATCGAATCCTCGCATAGAGAGAACATTTCCCAGGAAAATTAAAAAAAGAAGAGTTTATCAGTCCTACCCT
Source organism: Ceratina japonica (assembly GCA_019453355.1). Classification (NCBI taxonomy): domain Eukaryota; kingdom Metazoa; phylum Arthropoda; class Insecta; order Hymenoptera; family Apidae; genus Ceratina; species Ceratina japonica. The sequence continues at coordinate 2,731 of SMSR01013495.1, read as the reverse complement.
AATTCATCCATTCTAAATTTGTATTCTACTAATATATTTGAGTAGATTACTTGATTAGTATCGTATCGGATAGATCCTTGCCAAAAGATGATAATCATTAACAATGTAAGTTTAACGAGAAATTTTTTTATCGAATCCTCGCATGTGGAGAACATTTCCCAGGAAAATTAAAAAAAGAAGAGTTTATCAGTCCTACCCTAATTCATCCATTCTAAATTTGTATTCTACTAATATATTTGAGTAGATTACTTGATTAGTATCGTATCGGATAGATTCTCGTCGAAATATGACAATCATTAACAACGTAAGTTTAACAAGAATTTTTTTATCGAATCCTCGCATAGAGAGAACATTTCCCAGGAAAATTAAAAAAAGAAGAGTTTATCAGTCCTACCCTAATTCATCCATTCTAAATTTGTATTCTACTAATATATTTGAGTAGATTACTTGATTAGTATCGTATCGGATAGATCCTTGCCAAAAGATGATAATCATTAACAATGTAAGTTTAACGAGAAATTTTTTTATCGAATCCTCGCATGTGGAGAACATTTCCCAGGAAAATTAAAAAAAGAAGAGTTTATCAGTCCTACCCTAATTCATCCATTCTAAATTTGTATTCTACTAATATATTTGAGTAGATTACTTGATTAGTATCGTATCGGATAGATTCTCGTCGAAATATGACAATCATTAACAACGTAAGTTTAACAAGAATTTTTTTATCGAATCCTCGCATAGAGAGAACATTTCCCAGGAAAATTAAAAAAAGAAGAGTTTATCAGTCCTACCCTAATTCATCCATTCTAAATTTGTATTCTACTAATATATTTGAGTAGATTACTTGATTAGTATCGTATCGGATAGATCCTTGCCAAAAGATGATAATCATTAACAATGTAAGTTTAACGAGAAATTTTTTTATCGAATCCTCGCATGTGGAGAACATTTCCCAGGAAAATTAAAAAAAGAAGAGTTTATCAGTCCTACCCTAATTCATCCATTCTAAATTTGTATTCTACTAATATATTTGAGTAGATTACTTGATTAGTATCGTATCGGATAGATTCTCGTCGAAATATGACAATCATTAACAACGTAAGTTTAACAAGAATTTTTTTATCGAATCCTCGCATAGAGAGAACATTTCCCAGGAAAATTAAAAAAAGAAGAGTTTATCAGTCCTACCCTAATTCATCCATTCTAAATTTGTATTCTACTAATATATTTGAGTAGATTACTTGATTAGTATCGTATCGGATAGATCCTTGCCAAAAGATGATAATCATTAACAATGTAAGTTTAACGAGAAATTTTTTTATCGAATCCTCGCATGTGGAGAACATTTCCCAGGAAAATTAAAAAAAGAAGAGTTTATCAGTCCTACCCTAATTCATCCATTCTAAATTTGTATTCTACTAATATATTTGAGTAGATTACTTGATTAGTATCGTATCGGATAGATTCTCGTCGAAATATGACAATCATTAACAACGTAAGTTTAACAAGAATTTTTTTATCGAATCCTCGCATAGAGAGAACATTTCCCAGGAAAATTAAAAAAAGAAGAGTTTATCAGTCCTACCCTAATTCATCCATTCTAAATTTGTATTCTACTAATATATTTGAGTAGATTACTTGATTAGTATCGTATCGGATAGATCCTTGCCAAAAGATGATAATCATTAACAATGTAAGTTTAACGAGAAATTTTTTTATCGAATCCTCGCATGTGGAGAACATTTCCCAGGAAAATTAAAAAAAGAAGAGTTTATCAGTCCTACCCTAATTCATCCATTCTAAATTTGTATTCTACTAATATATTTGAGTAGATTACTTGATTAGTATCGTATCGGATAGATTCTCGTCGAAATATGACAATCATTAACAACGTAAGTTTAACAAGAATTTTTTTATCGAATCCTCGCATAGAGAGAACATTTCCCAGGAAAATTAAAAAAAGAAGAGTTTATCAGTCCTACCCTAATTCATCCATTCTAAATTTGTATTCTACTAATATATTTGAGTAGATTACTTGATTAGTATCGTATCGGATAGATCCTTGCCAAAAGATGATAATCATTAACAATGTAAGTTTAACGAGAAATTTTTTTATCGAATCCTCGCATGTGGAGAACATTTCCCAGGAAAATTAAAAAAAGAAGAGTTTATCAGTCCTACCCTAATTCATCCATTCTAAATTTGTATTCTACTAATATATTTGAGTAGATTACTTGATTAGTATCGTATCGGATAGATTCTCGTCGAAATATGACAATCATTAACAACGTAAGTTTAACAAGAATTTTTTTATCGAATCCTCGCATAGAGAGAACATTTCCCAGGAAAATTAAAAAAAGAAGAGTTTATCAGTCCTACCCTAATTCATCCATTCTAAATTTGTATTCTACTAATATATTTGAGTAGATTACTTGATTAGTATCNGCCGGAGCATCGAGAACGTTTTTTCGCGTATGAATTGCTCAGAATTGAAATGCCGGGACAGAAAAAGCGAAAGCGATCAGGATCTCGATCGCACGATCATCGATCGAAACGTAGAAGCAATGAGGGTTCGACCAGTTACAGAAGCGGGTTGATGACCTAACAACAGTTGTTGAAAGGTTGGTGAATGTCCGAGCGGCACAGCTTCCGACAGAAGCTCCTGTAAAAGAGGACTTACTCCTAAATGAAACGCTGCTTCCAGATAACATGGAGTCCGAAACGATTGTTT